>LR812536.1:30770640-30885332 GCA_903798195.1 Danio kyathit | reverse complement strand
GGGGCCCAGGAAAAACAAGGTACGTGAAGGGTCGTTTAAAGAGCGCCAGGCTGTGTGGTGCTGGAGGGGAGCTGGGGGAGAGCATGCGGGGAGCCTGGCTGTGGATGTGTGACGCTGGGGCTGGTGTTTCAGGCGCTCTCCCTGGTGCTCCTCATCAATCTCAAGCCATCCGCTGAGAGCCTCTCCTGACCCACATAGCAGCCCTACAGCGGGGAGGCCCCTTTCTTCCATTATTGATACCTCTGCATCACACAACTCCAGCAAACCTCTAGCATCACAGCAGAGGAGCCTCAAAGGTCAGAGAACCCCATGCAGACTTTGAGCCTGGAAGTCTCGACCACTGGCCGCACCATCTATGAAAATCAGATTGAAATATTATGTTATATATGTACTAAAAGAGGAGTATTCTTTAAATGAAATACGCAGAAATAAGAGTCGTATGTTTAGTGATCAAAGTTTTTTTTCTAATAATATTCATACAGTAGATAACATTGAACTGTATTTATGGGTCAAAGATAAAAAGGAGCTTTCAAGCATCTAACAATAAAGTGTAATGTAGCTTTATTTAGTTTGGTCATACATTAGAATGCGTACATGAATCTGTTTTTTTCTGAGGCAAAAGCTTAATGAATATGATACATTTTTTAGCAGGATTTACAGAAGACGCCCTCTAAATGTCATTCAATGCAACAACAGTTTATAGATCAAAATGTAAATCTTACATATTGTGGCATATTGAAAATCATAATTGACATAATGAAAGTCTCTATTTAAGGATTACTCTGCAGCACCAAAACAGAATTTCTTTGACACACCTGCCCAGCTTTCAAGCTTTTAAGAATTCAATTTTGTGGATCATGTGTTATATTATGTTTATTTAGTACAGATCAGAAAAGTATGTTTTTATGTTTATATACAGTTGAAACCAGAAGTTTACATACACTGTATAAAAAGGCACATAACCATTTTAAAAAAAAAGTCAGATGTTAATGTGCCTAAACTTTTTCTCTTTTAGGTAAGTTAGGATTATCAAATTTGTTTCTGTTAAGCTTAATAGCAGAATAATGAGAGAGATATTTTTTGAGAAATTGTTGTAACTTTTTTTAAAGTCAAGTTTACATACAATAAGATTATTATGCCTCTGAAAAAGCTCAGATGATGGTGTCAAGGTTTTGGAAGTTTCTGATTGGCTAATTGACAACATTTGAGTTAATTGGAGGCACAACTGTAGAATAGTATTTAAGGAAAACCTCAAACACACTGCTTCCTAGTGTGACAACATGGGAAAATCAACAAGCCAGAATCAACAACAAAAAAAGCCAGATTAT
The DNA here is from genome assembly GCA_903798195.1 of Danio kyathit. Lineage (NCBI taxonomy): Eukaryota > Metazoa > Chordata > Actinopteri > Cypriniformes > Danionidae > Danio > Danio kyathit. The sequence continues at coordinate 30,884,004 of LR812536.1, read as the reverse complement.
AATTAGCTAAATTACACGGGGAAAAAGAATCATTTTTGGAGACATGTCCTGTGGTCTGATGGAACTGAGATTGAACTGTTTGGTCATAATGACCAGTGTTACATTTTGAGGACAAAGGGGAAAGCTTACAAGCCTAGGAACACCATCCCAACTGTGAAGTATGGGGGCGGCAGCATCATGTTGTGGGGCTGTTTAGCTGCAAAAGGGACTGGTCCACTTCACAGCATAGATTGCATCATGAAGAAAGAACATTATGTAGAAATACTGAAGCAACATCTCAAGACATCAGCCAGGAAATTCAAACTTGGCCACAAATGGGTCTTCCAAACAGACCATGACCCTAAGCATACTGCCAAATTAGTTAAAATGTGCTTTAAGGACAACAGAGAGAATGTTTTGGAGTGGCCATCACAAAGCCTTGATCTCAATCCTATACAAAATTTGTGGGCAGAGTTGAAAAATCTTGTGCGAGCAAGACAGCCAACAAATCTGACTCAGTTACACCAATTCTGTCAGGAGGAATGGGCCAAAATTCCTGCAAGCTATTGTGAGAAGCTTGTGGAAGCATACCCAAAACATTTGACCAAAGTTATACAGTTTAAAAGCAAAGCTAAAAAAATACCAAGGAAATGTAAACTTTTGACTGTCTAGAAATTAATAAAAAAATTCTCAAAAAAAAATTCTCTCGTTATTCTGGCATTTAGCAAATGTAAATGATTTAGGTAATCCTAACGGAAATATTAAACGTTTACTATGATTTACCATCAGACATTTAAAAAAAAAAATGGTTATGTTCTTTTTGTATGTAAACTTCTGGTTTAAAACTGTACATTTGACATTTTGTTTTACACTTAATTTGATGCAGATAACAAATGTCCATGATGAACATGTAAGTAAATACATTGGTAAATACATTGATATTATATATGTCACACTGTAAAAAATGCAGGGTTCCACACAGTTCATTCATGTTGTCCCAACACAAATCGATTAAGTTAACTTAACACTTAACACATTTATGTAGATTGAACATAAAAAAATTAAGTTGTCCCAATGAAATCTCAATAATTGTGTTGTTTCAGGTCATTTTGAATAAGTAGTTTGAACAAGTAAAAAATTAATTTTTTGAGTGCAGGGAAATTGTCTGTGATTTCATAATAATGAATTCATAATATATATATATATATATATATATATATATATATATATATATATATATATATATATATATATATATATATATATATATATATATATATATATATATATACACACAGAGTGGGGGAAATAAGTATTTAACACGTCACCATTTTTTCTCAGAAAACATATTTCTAAAGGTGCATTTGTCGTGAAATTTTCACTGAATGTTGGTAACAAGAAATCCATATATGCAAAGAAAAGAAATTAATTAGTTTAGAAATTAAGTTATGTGTAATAAAATCAAATGACACGGGGAAAAGTATTGAACATATGACGAAAGGAAGGTGTAGAAAGGCAGTGAAAGCCCAGACAGCAGCTGAAATCTCTCAGTAGTTAGAAAACAATCCTCAGCCCTTGTCATTGTAAATTAATATTAACTGGTTCAGTCTAACATCTACATTACCAGGATGAAGAAGATGAAACCATGTGGACATTTCAACAAGACAATGATCCAAAACACAGCCAAGGAAACTCTCAAATGCTTTCAGAGAAAGAAAATCAAGCTGTAGAATGGCCCAGCCAATCACCTGACTTGAATCCAATAGAAAATACAAAATAAAGATCAGATTTGATAGATGAGAGCCACAGAACCATCATGATTTTTACACTGTTGAAGTCTGTATAAAAATCACATCTTTTCACATCTAATCAATTTTTTTTGGACAACCTAAAGGTCATTAGTAAATGATTTGGCTTTTTTTATGACAAGCCTTTTTATGTGATGTCATGTGCTGTGACTAAGGAAGAACTTGACCTTGGAAAAAAATATTCTTATTATAAGTACAAATTAAACAAAATAGTTTCTCCAAAATGAAAATGGTCATTATTACCACCCTCAAATCACTGCAGACTGCTTTTCTTTTTTTTTACTAGACACTGTAAAGTGTTTTTTTTATGTATTTTTTGTCCATACAATGAAATGTAAATTGTTGGATTATTATTAACAGACTTCCCAATTATATCAAATTAAGTACATGTATATGTTCTCAGTTTCTGACTGAGAGGCAGCACACAACAGTGCTCAGCTGTTGTTCCCTCACAATGCATAAATTAAAACATGTTTTCATCTCATTTTATGTTTGAACAACCAAATTAATGCTAGGGCTGACTATTTACCTGATTAAGCTCTAATTATAACCTAAGTATTACACTATACTAAGGCTACCTCTGAAAACTGAAGATACTACACCAATTGGCGTTTTACTTTAAAATGAGGCACAGATTTTCCTATTAGTTGCTAAGCATCTAGCTGTAACATTTTAACAGAGCATTATTTCCCACTGCATGCTTGGGAGTGTCAATGAGGGGTTAACACAGCTGTGCTGACCCTACTCCGGAGCTTGGTTTCACAACCCTGGGTTTCATAAATGCGGTGTCAATTTTTTTAAATTACAAGTGTGAAACATTAATTAATTCAGGGTTAAAGTGTTGTTTAGAACATCGATAACCTGTTGATGATAGACGCTGGCAAAGAGATTTAAGAATGGACTAATATTATTTCAGATGTTTTAAAATGTGGTGTGTCCACTAATTTTTCCATTAACACCACACCTGACCTCATCACATGATCTGTTAATCACATGCTGGAATTTATTCAGAAAATGGGTTTCCATCGTAGTTTATGCCCAAGTTCTAAGTATTCTACACTGTAAAAAGCAACTAGTTGACTTTACTTAAAAAAAAGAAAGTGAACTTGTTGCCTTATAATTATATAAAGTAAACAAACTATGTGCAGATTGAGTGCAAACGTTGTTGCTTTTAAGAAACCCAGGCTCATTCTGAAAACTTACCGCTATATACATTTCTGGAGAGCACCAGATATGTCCCAGGGGAAACGTTTGTTGCAGTTTTTGTGTTTGCAAATCCACCAGAGGCCGCTGTGTACGCTTTTAGAGATCTCAAATTTCTCTAACAAGTGCCATTTGCGCCTACTGTTCACACGTAAAATCCACCAGATTGACTTGCTAACTGACTGACTGAGTGATCGACTGACCCACCCTTCTCCTTCCATAAAATAACCCAATAGTGTTTTCAAAAGCCCCGATTGACCTGCCCACCCACTTCCATAAACCCAACCGACAGTTTTAAAAAGCAATCCAGAAAAAGAAAAGCCATCCTCTGATCACGGTTTCAGATTTTACCACCTCCTCACTCTGTTTTCTACTTGTTTATTTTATTTTTTGGCTTCTGTTTTTGTCTTGCCTGCTTTCTAGAACCGTTCTTCAATAGACTCAAGCTCTGTCATCGTGGTCAGCTCCTCTCTGCATCTCCGCCGATGTACATGGCGAGCTAACAGGACAAACTGGTAGCAGTGGGAAAGCTGTCCATACAGAGGTAATCGGTCAGCTGGTAAGCGCGGAAAGGAACAACGTCATACTGTACCACGCCATAGTGTTAGTTTTAAGGACGAAATGCAGCCATATGTACTTCTGGCTACATAATTCGCAATCTCCAGAAACGTACAGTATATAGGGCTACATTTTCAGAATGAGCCTGTGTTGCTTTTAAGACAACTAGTTTACTCACTTTTTTAAAATAATCACTTTTTACAGTATACTTGCATATGAACATATTGCCATTTCAATGAGTCATTTTTTATGCAATATTCCAAAATGTGCATAAAATAGGTGGTCACACTTTATTTTGATGGTCCGTTTGTTGAATTAAGTTACATTGCATCTACATGCCAACTAGTTCTCATTAGATTATAAGTAGACTGTTAGGTTGGGGTTAGAGTTGGTGTAAGTTGACATGTACTTGCAAAGTTTCTTATAGTCAGTTAAATGTCTGTTTAGCAGCAGATCAACATATATTAAGCAGACAGTCTACTAATACTCAAAGGGACCATCAAAATAAAGTGTTACCAAATAGGTGGATGGAAACATAACTATTGACTCAAAAACAGCTACCTGCAATGCTCATTAGAGCACATGTTTGTTTTCAAAGAGAGACAGTTGTAGAAGTTTGCTCTCACCAGCCTTTTCGACCTGGCAAATTAACTGAAAAAAGCATGCCATTTTCACCAAGGTAACAAATTAACCCAGCCTCTCCAGATCGCTTGATTTCCTTGGTAACACCATGCAGTTGTGACTGCTCTGCTGCCACGCATAGAAGATCTTAATCTCACCTTTCCCTCAGATCTTGTTAAACAAACTGACTGTAAAACTAGCTCCAAAGGAGAAATGAGGGGAGAAAAAAAGAGATCTCTTTGCGCCTGAGAGAATTCCAGCACATTTCCACAGCCCAGGCAAAACAAACGAAGCTCTATGAGCCAGACTGACCGAATGGCACAAGTACAATAAACTGCAAATTCCTTGTTCCTTCAGCATCGCTCACATTTGTGTGTGGTTAACACCGCAACGACACAAGGCCAGTGCAAGACAGCCAGGGTGCAGCAAGGACACAGAGCTGACCTGGCCGTTCCTGGCCGTCTGCCACGTCAGGGATTGAGAAGAACAAACAGCAAAGGAGGAAGAGCTCCTCTCTCTCTGCTGATGTTGCTGTTAGACATGCCTGAGGTGTAGAATCAGCTGGCTGGCTCTCTCAACAAAGCCCTGCTTCAGTAAACAAGCGTCTCCTTGCTGACAAGACGTTCACATGTGCACTCCTCCAAGCATGTTAAAAGTGTTTTTTTTTTACTCAAGCGTTTACATACAGCAAGAGAACAAAAAAGCACGCCGGTTTATTGCACCATTGTTGCCGAACTGCAAGACAATGGCACCTTGAAAGCTTGTGCTAATCTTCCATTCTGACAAGAACCAAGCGATGGAGTTAGGAGCTTTGGTTGAGAAACAATCGGGTGTTTGTTCTGCGCTTATGCTTCGAAATTTAGGATATGGTTTGAGGAGATAAACAGCACTCTGAGCGATCTAAGACTTGGACAGAATGAAACACAAATGGAGTCTGAATGTCCAACTATCGCAGAGCTTTGCCGCTTGAATGGAATGGTGGATTTGCGTGGTGAAAACACAGCTTATCTTATTGTAGCTATCACAACCATTACTGCGAGCAGCCTGGTGACAGCCCGTGGCTAAAGTGTTTGGCTGATTTTTGTTCCTCTTAACTACCTCATCACTTGCACAAACACCTTGTTTAAAACATAGGGTAAAATGTTGCACGCTCGCTCTGTGAATAGCAGTCTTTATCAGAAGTGCAGCAGCTGCGAATGCATTAGCATACGTGCTGTGAGTCAGAATAAGCCACCTTTGTTGAAGTGTTAAACCACTTATGCAATTTTACAGCCAACTAACTGTGCTCTCGTTCCAAAATTTGGTTGCAGTTCATTATGAATAATCATAAGATTGAGATCGAGGGATCGCTGGAGTGATGCGAGGTCAGTGTGTTTCACAGCGCTGGAGTTTCCTGCCCTCGCTTTTGCTGAGCTTTAGGCCAGAACATATTTTCTGTAGTGGAGATGGCTTCGCTTCTGATACTGGAAATTGCATACATTTCATAAAATTAATCAGTCTCATGAGGGATAATCTGAATAGCATTTGTTAAATATCGATACGCTCAATTACAACCTCATCTATCATGTTTATAATATGAGTGGGTACAGTATACCACTTTTTTAGAAGGTAAGAGCCAACAAAACATGTAGAACACACCAAGAATATCCAGCAAAAATACCATCAGTAATACAAACTAATTTTTTCTTCCTTTTCTTAACATTAAAGAGATAGTTCATCCAAAAAAAATGAAAATGTACTCGCCTTCAAGTGGTTCCCTACCCCTATGTAATTTTCAGCATTAATGCTGCCATCACAGAAGTGCAAGTTACCACAGACACAACCCCATACCATGACAGCCCCAGGGTTTTGGACTTGTTGCTGGTAGTAGTATGGATGATCCTTTTCTTTTTTGGTCTGAAGCACACGGTGTCCATTTCTCCCAAAAAATACCTGAAATACTGGTTCATCTGATGACAGTACATGTCTCTACTGTGTTATGGTCCATCACAGATGCCTCTGAGCCCAGAGAAGTCAACAGCACTTCTGGACACTGTTAACATAGGGCTTCCTTTTGGCATGGTACAGTTTTAACTAACATTTGTGGATGTATCTACATATCATGGTACTTGACAAAGGTCTGCCAACCTAATCCTGAGCCCATGTGGTGATATCGCTTATAGATGAATGATGATTCTTGTTTCAGTGCCGCCTTAGGGATTGGAGATTACAGTTGTTCCAACACAATCTTACTGCAATTCGTAACTTTTTGGTTTAGTGGCTAATTCATATGAATTTGTACGATCTAATTCGTACAGATTAGTACGATTTGCTCACCACCCAATGATGGTTGGGGTTAGGGTTAGGGGTGGGGTTGGGTTGGGTGCCACGCCTCCTTTTTAAAATCGTACATTTTCGAACGACTGAACTCAAATACAAATTTGTACGAATTAGCCACTAAACTGACAAAACGTAAAATACTTACCTTTCTTCGTGAGATCAGGCTGGTTGTTCAGCTTAGGCTTGCACTCTTGTCCTTTACGCACTGAAATTCCTCCAGATTTCTTGAAACTTTTAATTATGTTATGCAATGTTAAGGTGAAACATACAAATGTTAATCTTCAAGAAACATTGTTTTTAAACATTTCAATAATTTTTTCATGTATTTGTTGGCACACTGGCAATCCATCTTTTGTCTTGCTTTTCATATTTTATCTATGATTGTACTAGGCTCTTCACATTTCAGTATCAAATTCCTTATTATTTGTCTACTCCATGTTTATGGCCTTATGAAAATTAGGAACAGATGTGTAATTACTATAAGGCCAAGTGTTGAAAATCAAATAATCTTCAACTACATAATATCTGCCCAATTACTTAAGAACATAAATGTGGATGATTTACATGGAGTTCTTCCGTTTGAGGAAATACTGAAACAGCCAACATTATTTCTAAATTAAGCCTAATGTATTTCTAACTCTTTTGTTTATAAGTTACGAAGAGTTTAAATGCATTTCTAAATGAGTATCTGTAAGCATATAAAGAACTAAAACAAATAGAGTTAAGCAGTTACATTTAGTAAACCACCGACAAAATCCTATTAGTGAACAACTTAATTACATGTTTCATTATGAAAATAAATAGTATTTGTAAGGAAATCCATCATCTACAGTGTCAGGCTGGTTTACTAGACACTGTATTAGAACAGATTAGCTGATGTCAATAAATGAGGTGAACTAAAGTGTCACATGCATGGAAAATTCTAATTGTCTTTAGATTTATGATTATAATTTGCGTATGAGTAAAACATAATTTTTGTTTTATGCTCTAAACTACTAGTAAACTACAATAAAAATGCTGTCATTTGGAACGTTTTTTTGTAAATAATAAAAAGGTGCCTTTGTTTAAACAAGTTTAATAATTATTACACAACCCAATATCAATGTTTTAGCTTCAATAGTATTAAGAACTCAACATTTGGTGTCTTAATTTTTTAACAAAACTTCGGTTTACTGGGCACAATACTAATAACATATAATATACAGTAGTAGTAAACGCATTCGTTACTAGGTAGATAAGTTAGCCTTTGTTATGCTTTCCAGCCCTTTCACATGCATGCTTGGGCACTTCTGAGGCTATGATTGCTATGTGGTATGTCAAACCACACAGTTTGCCTCAATTAAAGTCAACATGTAAAGACTGGGTTTCAATTTGAATCTATAGATGTAGGTCAGAGTTTGTAACAGAAGCAGACAGTGTGAGTAAAAGGCTTTGGAAATTTAAAAAAAAAAATTCCGCTTAACACACAACAGCCACATGAAACTACATCAAGCTCAAAGAATCACCCACTATCCTCCAAATTTCTGTTTCTTTTTGCATTAGATCTCTCTTAGAGAGCATAAATGCTTTTTTTGTACTTGCTTATAAAAAAGTTAATTTAAAAAAATAAATCTGTCTTTCTTTAAATTTACATGTACTTTTCTCAAAACAAATTATGTCCTTTTTAAATTTTAAATGTACATTCTTACAGTATGTTTGGCTTCCTTTTGTGGAAAGGTTGGATTCTGGAAGTCTATCTTGGCTACTGCAGCTGTCAGCCTTCAAAAAGGCAAAACAGCACCAAAAATGTTACATAAATATTTTATGACCCAATAACAATATGTCAAACCTTTGGACGCCAAATAATTTTTTTAAAGTTTGTTGAAAGACTAGAATTTATGCTACTGCTTGCAGAAAATCTTGATATTTTGATAACTTTCAATCTAATACTTTTCATTATTATTATAATACTATATATTATTATTATGATTTTTTTCAATGAATTGTTTGATTCAGATTTCAACTCAAGTCTGAATGATTTGTTCAAAATAGGAAAGGAGTAAATTATGCCAATTCAGAAGATTTTATAATGTTTTTTGGAGCTTAATAATCTCTGTCCATGCTTAAATTAGGGGCGACATGGTGGCGCAGTGGTTAGCTCCATCGCCTCACAGCAAGAAGTTGGCATTTCTGTGTGGAGGTTGCATGTTCTGCCTGTGTTCGCGTGGGTTTTCTCCAGGTGCTCCGGTTTCCCCCGCAGTCCAAAGACATGCGCTATAGGTGAATTAAATAAACTAAATTGTCGGTAGTGTATGTGTGTGAATTAGTGTGTATGAATCTTTCCCAGCACTGGGTTGCAGATTAAAGGGCATCCGCGGTGTAAAACATATGCTGGATAAGTTGATGGTTCATTCTGCTGTGGCGACCCCTGATGAATAAGGGACTAAGCTGAAGGAAAATTAAGGAATTAATGTTTACTTTAAAGGGCACCTATGATGAAAATCCTCTTTTGTAAGCTGTTTGGACAGAACTGTCTGTGGGTATAGTGTGTCCACAGTCTTATTGGAGTCATATAAAGACAATAAGTCTCTTTTTTTAATGTCCTGACATTAAAATAGGATCCAAATCCCTCCCATTTTGAGGCCCACCGCATCGTGGCATAAGGTGCAGTTTACGAACCATCAGTTTATGCCCATCGAATTTATTGACAGCCGCATAACATATCTCCGTAGTAACGTGTATAATGATATCAACAAGACAGGACGTGCGCAAAGCAACTGGGATTAAAAGATGTTCAGCTCGCTGTGATCATCAATCATCTTCAAATGTGATCAAGAATGAGTTTTACAAGTTTAAAACGTTTCTAAAACAGTGCATGTTTGTAATGAATTACAGTGATTTTACTGTCTTTACTTTATCACCACAGCCTCGTGTCAGTACAGTTATAAAAGAAGACGCTTCAATCCCGCTTTGTGGACGTTAAATCAGGTTTATTTTGTATCTTAACATGATGGATATCCATACAGCAGTGGATATTAACGTGTATCCTGTCACATATATGTGTCTGTGTGTGCGTGAACTTTGTAAAGACATTGTGTGTGACTTGTTGCTAAAAAGGCTTGAATTAACTCCACAACAAATATATCAAATAATCACTGGGAAAGTTCTTACTGTAGTATTTCTCACAAACTTTACATGAGATCTGCTTCCTTCTTGTCTGTCACTGTGCTGTTTGTCTGATACAGCCAAGGCAGAGATTGAGGCACACTCTGACAGGCACGTGGGAATGGTGGGCGGGAAGAACTAGCATTAAAGGCACAGGCCACAAAAAACAGCTACATTGTATTCAAAGCAGAAAATTTGAATATTCTGAAAGCTATAATAAATAATCTGATGGGTATTTTAAGCTTAAACTTTACAGACACATTCTGGAGACACAAAAGACTTATCCTAAATCTTGAAAAGAGGGTAAAATAGGTGCCCTTTAATGTAATAAAAAGAACAGCCAGTATATTCTTCATTATTTTCAGCAAAATGAAGAAAGTCATCAAGTGGGTTTATAGAAGATTAAAAGATTTTTGGGTGAACTATTCTTTTAAAATATAAACACCACAGAAGATCATGTAGTTCAGTGAGATTACATCATGATCACCCACTCCTAAAGATGACCTCATCCCACTCACCCTGGATGCCTAGGTCAATGAATCAATTACAATATATCAAGGGAAAAAAACACACTGACAACAACATTAGAGGTTAAAAAAAGCCTAATGAATTAATGAAAGGAAAGGATCCCCTAATCTGAGAGAAAATCCTCCACAGCTGCACACAATTAAGGTTGCAGGTCGAAGGTTAAAAAGATCTATCTTCCCAAAAACACACAAACAAGAACAAGCTCAGTGTTCTAAATGGGAAAATTCCAGTATCGAAGGGCCCTTTGGAGTCGGAACAATCATCGCCACCATATTGAGGGTTGAAGCGTTCAAAACTGGGCACTTCAGAGGTAGTTTCTTTACAAATGGAAGATCTTGAAGTGTACAATTGGTGGACACTTTTTGCCCTAATAAAAGGGTAAAAGGGTAATTGAGTGTAGGGGACAAAATAGTGTAGTAAACAAGTACCCGTAGGCTTTTCAGAAGAGATAAAAATGCTGAGGAGTGAGGACAATTTCAGTCAAGACAACCTAAACTGAGACCAAATCAAGATTAAAGCCAGAATGTGTTGAGACTTGGGCGTCATTTACACTAATGCATTTTAAACTTAAAACGTATAGGTTTACTTACGGTTACGCTTGGTGTTCACACACTTGCATCTTTGGCCAATGAAAATCCTTAAGGGGCCTGTGAAGTGCTTTGAAATAAGCATTTTTTATTGATGTTTGATGTAATCTCAACTAAAACATGAGCAAAGGGTGGGGCATAGAGTAGCTCCTCCCCTTTTCATAAAAAATGTCAATATTTATTTATTTTTTTTTATTACAGCTCTGCCAATGAGGGAGTTTGAGCTCAAGTGCATCATTTGAAAAGCAAATTAGAATAATCTTGAAAGGGGTTGTGCATGTCAGACACCAGAGAGCATTTGATTGGGCAAGATTTGATGAGAAACTTAAGTATGAGGTGAAAAAAATAGCTTTGGATGTTTATATCAGATTTATAATATTGTCACTGTATTGTAACACAGTGGCTTAAAACAAACATAGGCTCATTGTGAAAACGTAGCCCTATATACATTTCTAAAAATCGTGAATTATGTAGTCAGAGGAACGTATGGCTGCATTTCGTCTTTAAAATAAATGCTACGGGGCGGTATGACACTATTCCTTTTCGCACTTACCAGCTGACCGCTTACCTCTGTGTGGACGGCTTTTCCACTGTTGCCAGTTTGTCAGGTGGCTCTTCGCATATGTTGGTGGATTTGAGATGCAGAACGGAGTTGACCATGACAACAGGGTTCGAATCTGGCGAAAAACGGTTCCAAAAAGCAGGCAAGACAAAAACAACAGGGTAAATAACAGGATGAGAATGTGGTGAAATCTGAAAGTGTGGCCTTTTAAAACACTATCGGTCGGGTTTAGGGGGGTGTGGTGTGGTTGATCGCTCAGTCAGTCAGTTGACAGCGACCTCTGGTGGATTTAGGTGAGAACAGCAGACGCGAATGACACTCGTGAGAGAAATCTACGATATCAAAAAAAAGTACACAACGACCTCTGGTGGATTCGTGAAAACAAAAACTGCAAAAAAACATATACTCCAGAAACAAAATAGGGCAAAAAATAACTTGCCATGAACTTGATTGTCATGAGGCCTTTATAATCGTATCATGAATTACAGCGTCTTTATTATTTACAAATTAAAGTGATACAAATTTGTCATTCAAAAATCATTAAACGTTAATGACGCTATTATAAAATTAATTAAGAGGGTATTGACACTTTTACTAAATTTTAATGACAAATTAAATTTGTTCCACTGAAAAGTGATCAGAAAAATATTCATGACACAATTATAATGGCCTCATGACAATTATGTTTATTCCAGATTTATGACAAGTTATTTCTTAGTAATGTAAGTTAAGTCTTAGTAATGTCAGGTTTTCAAAAACACTATTTTGTTTTGTTATATTAGTAATGTAAAGCTGTCATGACAAAGGCAAAGACAGGTTATGATGTATTTGTTTATTTCAAGTTGTCATAACAATGACATCTTAAACTGTGTCATCTTTGCATTTAAAATGACAAAACTGAGTTATAGACACTTAATGACAGTTGTCATAAAATCCCCTTCATGTGAATGTCGTGATTATAAATCTCTCATGATAGTTTTATGATCCCCCACCTCCACCCTTCAAGTAAAGCGTTATCAAATAATGTTCTTAAAACTGCTCTACTACCTACACCACAAGTAAACGCCTATATAGCATAAGCCAAAGGATGAGTCATTCAGATCGGAAAGCAGCACTAGTTGCTGTCTGCTCCTCATAGGAGGCATGATTCGAGAGGTCTGGAACCTGAGTAGTACCTTTTAAGCACAGTCAGGAGTCTTGAGGGCCGAAGGGGGCTCCTGAGAGCCTGTGTCAGCTGCTGGTCGTCTCACGGCTGTGCAGACGCGAACAGATGACTCAGAGCCCCTGGACACAGCCAGACAAGCCTGAGGTCTCAGACAGACCAGCCTCACATCTTCCCTGAGAAACACACACACATACATTTGTGCAAACAGGGCTGGACAAATAGGCATGCACATGTATGCATACACACGCTTTGGCCTACACCAACCCCCTCTTGCCCTTTCTCGGCCTTCTGATGTCTGCTTCTGCCTTTAAAAACACGAGCGCTTACAAGTAAACCTCTTTATGTGGATTTTACACCGCGCAAAGCTGCTCATTTCAGATGCATCTCTGCCCATTTCCTATTGATCTACACTTGACCATACATCTGCGCCAAAGATCAGCTTAGAAAGATTAAGATGGATCTGTTCGTTTTCATCTGAGGAACACATTTATGCAAAACAGGCTATTTGCAATAATAAAGCAAACTGCATGCACATGTTTTGCCCCTCATGTTGTCTTCATTAGTAAGGACTGGCACAGGTTTGGGATGGAGACAGACAGAGGCCCCTAACATGTGACAGGAGTGTGAAATGAGACAAGCACTGTGGGCCTGTTAGGTGTGAGAAACACAAAGCTGTCGAGATTTAAGAGGAAGATTTTTTCCTGTCACAGTCTATATTCTTTAGTTGATTCTCTAATAAAAGTCTAATTTAAGGTTTCAACATTCTACAAATTAAAATTTTGCAAATTGTAATCATACAAGGTGTGACGTACAGGATTTACTACGGCTTCGAAAGCTTATGCAATTGACTTGTTGCCTTGCTGGCAGTGACTCTGGAGGCAGTGAATGAGCCCAAAATATTAAACCCGACCCTACCCAAGCCACCTTTTGTCCGAGCCCGACCCGGTCCATCACATTATCTGTAATTATGAGCCCGAGCCCGCTTTAAACCCAACAATTTTTTAGATGTTCTCAAGAACAATTCAGAGTTGTTTGAACTACAGAAATTAGTTTAGATTTATCTTAGCTCACTCTCAGGGGTATGCTTAAAGAAGTAACAAAGAGGACATTGAAGGCTGACTATCATCCTTTCTGACTATCATACCTGTCAACCCTCCCGTTTTTCCCAGGATTCTCTAATTTTTTTATCATACCATTTAAGCATTTTTCCGTATCTTTCTATGAAAAGTGAAAGTAGAAAAGAGCCGATCTTAAATGTGATATAGTACAATTGCAAGAGCTGTTCAAGAGAATTATGCTTTCGCTTTATTTTGGCTTGAAACCATGTTGAAATGAATATAAATATGGCTGCATTTCTGCAACGTCTGAGTCAGTCAATTCATGTAATGCCTGCGGGCCTTGGTACAGATGAAAAGTAAAAATAAAAAGTGTATTAAATATAAAGATAGATAGGTAATTAGATAGAATAGAGATAGATCAATCTGTGCAGCAGCCGCCGATCAGCTGCGAGCTGCAGGTGCAGACGGTGTGAAAGGCAAACGCCTGTGCGCTGCTTCTGCTCTCCATACGCGCTGCGCACAGGTGACTGACGGATACGCTCTGTATAATGACACTGTTCTCAGATCAGTTTCTGTACACGTGATTTGAAGGTGAGCGAAATTGAACACTTTAAGATTTGGGTGTGTTTTTAAACAGACAAATACACCTAATAATATGTAAACATGTCCTTCCTGGCGTCTTTTATTTTAAACACAATTAATTTTGTCTTAAAAGAGCACAAACAGTACAAAAGTAATCGAATGCTTTCATTATAGATTTGTGTATAGCACTCCACACAATTAGGCTAATTAAGTAATAACTAAAAAAAACACAAATTCTTGATCACGACTTGGCCCGAAGATAGTGGCAGGAAATATTGGCCCGACTGGGCAAGTCTGGGCTCAGGCTCGGGCAGAGAATCTAAACTTTACATGAAAGCACCTCATAAAACCAACACAAGCTCATTGTGGATACGTACTCCTGTCTATTTCTGGAGACTGAAATACTGTATGTACCCAGAGGTACATCTGGCTCCATTTCGTCTGTAAAAAAATGCTATGGGGAAGTATGACGCCTGTTTCTTCCTTTTCACGCTAACACTTGCCGCGTACAGTGATAGACTAGGAATACTGAGTGAAGTTGACTGTGACAACAGGGTTTGACTCCAGCGAAGAACCAGGTAGAGCAAAAAATAAATAAATAAATAAACAACAGGCTGAAAATGTGGAGAAATCATGTGGCCGCAACAGCTTTTCCATTTCTAAATTGCTTTTGAAATCACTATCGGTTGGGTTTAGGGAAGGGGGTGGGTAAGTCAGTTGGTCAGTCAGTCAGTTAACAACAAACTGGCCTGGTCGGCTCAAGTGTATATTGCGCCTTCTGGTGGATTTATGCTAGAAGAGGATGCGCAAGAGAAATTTGAGATCATCAAAAAGTGTACACATTGGCCTCTGGTGGATTTGCAAAAACAAAAACTGCAAGCAGACGTACCCCCAGTTATGTATTTTGCTGTCCCCAGAAATGTAGACCTGGGTACGTATCCACAATTAGCCTGGGTTCATACAGTAAATCCCAGATTTTAGACACACAATTTAATCATGTACAACCAAACAGAGAGAGCTTTAATGATAACTAAGGGAGTATTAGCTTATCACAATAGTAAATTCAGACAAGAAAGGCCATCAAAAGGGAAAAATGTTAGTTAAAAACACAACTTCACTCACAAAATGATACATGAGCAGCTCTTTCAGATGCCTATTTTTTTATTAGCTCAACTGTCAGAAATGGAGCGCACAGGATTGTGGGATATCGAAGGCAGCAAAAGACACATCTATGCTGCGTTCAAAAATTTGATCAAAAGAAGGTACCTCCTGAGACAGGAAATGAAGCAAAATTTGTATTTGCATGTGCCTTGATTCTGTGATGCCTGCCTGCCTTTGAATGCTGCCTCAGATGGCAGCATTTTAGAGCTTTTGGACGCAACCTATGTGTTTGAGTAAAATATTTTGTATATATATATGTTTTATTCTGTAAATGTCTCATTAATTTTTTTTTTCAAATAAATATTGCATTTTTTTTTATAAATTACAATTGATTGAAATCAAGGTCGCCATATTGAAGGTTTGTTCAAAACTGGTCCCTTTAGAGCAGAGATGCCCAAACTAGGGCCCGGGGGCCAAAGTTGGTGCGTGATAACCTTTGATTTGGCCCACCATCCCATCTGAGAAGAGAGGGAGAATTTTGGGAAGGGCTGGGGTTAATGCCTTTAATATGCATTGTCATTTCTAATTTAACGTAACCTTTTACTGATTTATTTTATTGTTAAGCTACAAAAAAAGCAAATGTTTCAATTAAATGTTGTTTTTTAAATGAATATACTGTTGTTTAGCGAATAGAGCACAATTCAGAAGTCCTCAGTGAGCAAATCAAGACAAAGGCAGCTTGGCTAGTGTATTTGGCATTAAATTCCATTGTGTTATAAATAATGGACACTTTTTACTTCTAAATTCATTCATTCATTCATTTTCTTGTCGGCTTTGTCCCTTGCGGGGTCGCCACAGCGGAATGAACCGCCAACTTATCCAGCACGATTTTACGCAGCGGATGCCCTTCCAGCCGCAACCCATCTCTGGGAACTTCCACACACACATTCACACTCATACACTATGGACAATTTAGCTTACCCAATTCACCTGTATCGCATGTCTTTGGACTGTGGGGGAAAGCGGAGCACCCGGAGGAAACCCACGCAAACGCAGGGAGAACATGCAAACTCCACACAGAAACGCCAACTGACCCAGCCCAGCCGAGGTTCAAACCTGCGACCCAGCGACGTTCTTGCTGTGAGGCAACAGCACTACCTACTGCGCCACTGTGTTGCCCTACTTCTAAATTGATTTAATTAATTTTTTTTTTTGAAGAAGAAATGTCATCAATAGTTTCCAGAACAATACAAAATTACATTTCACACATATCCCATAAAAAGAAATTGTATATCTATTTGTTTTTTTTTTAAACCCTAAAACTCCAATGCCAAAAAATACTTTACTTCAAGTTTTTGTCCTGTTTCTAGTCCAAATATCAAAAAATCCTTAAATCAAGAAGCATTTTCCAGACATGCAAAAAAATGTTGTCTTGTTTTAAGAAATTATATGCCAAAATTAAGTGAATGGGGTAGGGAAAAGAAGTTTTTTGTTGTTGTTGTGACACAATTATTTTGCTTACCCCATTGGCAGATTCATTTGCTTCTTTTAAGGAAAACCTCACTTCATTTTGGCATGTTATTTCTTAAAACAAGACAATATTTTTTTGCTTGTCTAGAAAATGCTTCTTCATTTAAGAATTTGTAGATATTTGGCCTAGAAACAAGACAAAAAAAAAAAAATCTAAGTAAGAAAAAAAATTGCCGTGACATTTGAATCCCAGAAATGTCAGGATTTTCAGACCCTCAAAATCACTTTGTTGATGTAGTCTCAGACAGTGAGAAAGTACTGTATCATATTTTTGCAGTAATGTAGTTTAACAGTGCCAGATGTGCAATAGTGTCCAGTGTTGTGCTTCTGCTGAGCACTGCCATCTTCTGGAACGCCTGCTCACAAACTCCCTCCTCCCTCCTTACCCTCTTTCTATCCGTCTTTCTTTCTCTCTCCCTCTCCCTCTCCTCTTGGACAGCAGCCTGACATACCAGACCCTGTTCGTTAGCGCATATTTTTACCCGCCGTTACTAAATTAGGAAGCCAGTGAGCGAGAACCATGGGTGACTGCCAAGAGCAGAATAAGGAGGGTCTGCTGAGGGCCTTGCCAGCGCAGCCACTAGCATCAAGAGCCACTTAGAGCTCTCCGAAACAAGAGCCCTGCAGGAACCGAGGCCAAGCAGAGCCTCAAGATATCCTGGCCAAAAGACCAACCAGAACAAACAAACAAATATCCTGCTTTTTTAATGAACACCTTGTCTGCCATCAACCAGGACTGTCATCACAACCAAACAAGCAGCTAAAATTTGTGCTAGACCAAGTTTACATAGCCTGACAGGAGGGTTTTAATGCATTTAAGAAAACTAATTTAGCTCTTTTATTTCTAAAGATGCTCATTTGAATGGTTTCACAAATATTTATAATGGGTAAAATTTGATTTGTACAGGTTTTCATTTAAATGCATCTGTTTGTCTTTTATGTCAAATAATCCATTTTAACAAATAAATTAAATCAATCTGAAAACTACGTTGACAACAAAAACAAACTGTTTAAAATTGTATATAATTTACACAATCAAAACAAAAGTAGCAGGAATTGATTAGAGAGTAAAGCTGTAATATTATTACAAACATAATTATGTTGATTATTGCTCTTGTAGTGATTATTAATGTCAATTAACAGAATATTTGTGTGTTTAGAGAAACTACACATCAAATTCTGGCTTAAAAAAGAGTCTAGTACAAACTAAATAATCAATAAACCATGGAGACCTATAAAATGTGTTTCATTTTTTCCTAAATGTATTTTGTCCACAATGATTTGTTTGATATTTGTTTATTGACAAATTGTTATATTTTTTTAATAGTAAAATTTAATTTTAGTATTCATGAAACATTTTAACATTTTACAGTTGCAATTACATTTATAAAATAACTAAATAAAATGTTTGTTTGTTTTTAATCTGCATATTAACTGCAAGAATTAAAAACAAGGAAGAAACATTGTGTGATTATTGCACTTACAAAGGTTTTATTAATTATCTTACTAATCTTAACATTATTATTGTTTTCAGTTTATTATTGTTGTTATTATTATTATTACTACTACTACTAGTGTTGAGGAAAGTTACATTAGAAAGTAATGCATTACAATATTGAGTAAGTTACTCCCCAAAAAAGTAACTAGTTGCATTACTTTTTTTACCTGGCTGAGGCTTGATCTCTTTCAGACCTTGTTTTTTTTTTTTTCTTTCATTCTTTTTTTAATAGAGGAGTTCTGCAATTAACAATGAATAACTGAATAACCTACACCTTTATTTACCTATAAAAAACACATTTAAAAATGATTTACGATAATATTAAATGAGAACTTCCTGACCCCAGAACTATACATGCCATACAGATTATTGAAAGTTTAAAGCAGTGTTTGCTACTTGTGTACTATTTGTCTTAAGTAAAAGCATTGTCCATAGAGATTATCGCTTTTTCCTTTTCTTCAATGAGTTCAAAATAATGAACACATTCTCTCATTGACTGCGTGATTCATTGTGACTACTTCATTTTAATTCAGCAATTTATATTTTAAAAATTAAATAAATAAAACTAAAAGTAACTCAAATATTATTACTTAATTTTTAAAAGTAATGCACTACTACACTTGTTACTTAGAAAAGTATTATCACGTAACTCGTGTTACTTGTAATGCATTACTCCCAACACTGACTACTACTATTACTACTAGGGGAAAGCGAGGATGAAAGTACTAATTTTAAAAGATAATGTTTTATCAGAAATATATTTTTGCTGAACACCTTGTCTGCCGTCAACCAGGACTGTCATCACAACCAAACAAACAGCTAGAATTTGTGCTAGACCAAGTTTAAATAGCCTGACAGGAGGGTTTTAATGCATTTAAGAAAACTAATTTAGCTCTTTTATTTCTAAAGATGCTCATTTGAATAGTTTCACAAATATTTATAATGGGTATAATTTGATTTGTACAGGTTTTTCATTTTAAAACTGACCTAATTAAATGCATCTGTTTTGTCTTTTATGTCAAATAATCCATTTTAACAAATAAATTAAATCAATCTGAAAACTATGTTGACAACTAAAACAAACTGTTTAAAATTGTATATAATTTACACAATCAAAACAAAAGTAGCAGGAATTGATTAGAGGGTAAAGCTGTAATATTATTACAAACATAATTATGTTGATTATTGCTCTTGTAGCGATTATTAATGTCAATTAACAGAATATTTGTGTGTACTAATTTTAAAAGATAATGTTTTAGCAGAAATATATTTTTGCTGTGGTATCCAACTCCAAGATTGGTTTATCAAAATCAATGTAGAACAACTCCAATATAGCTTTAAACAGTTTGCACATTGTTACTTCTGACCCCAAAGTCAGGGACAAAAGTATCACAACAATATTTACTGGCTTAATCTTGTTTATTTTAAATATATCTGACTATGACCTGGTTAATGATAAATGCAAACATATTTTGTCCTTTATTTTAGCAAAAATATATTAAACTGCATTTTCATTTTCCATCAAATGTTACAAAAGCAGTCCAAGAATGCAAAATGTTACAATTTTCTAACATTTTTAAATATTTTTTATTATTATTGGCAATATGTATTAATTTTATAAAACAATGCAAACTCTAATGTGGAAGTGAAAAATAAGGTATGAATATTAGCAGTGGAACATAAATAACAGTGTTACTTTCATCCTCACAGGAACTCTTGCCATTATAACCTGATTTACTTTTAAACTGAAAAACTCATATTGCATACTTAAGGATGTGTTATTCAACTAAATAACCTGTAGATTGAACATTAGTGTGACACATGAAAAGAAAAACACAACTTGAAATAAGGAAAAATGAACCGCTTTACTTTTTATACTTAAAAACAGAAATTTGGAGCTAATTGAGGGACACGGTGCTTACATCAAATGATATTTGGCAGCTCCATCAAGGGTTGCATGCTGAATGTCCTGTTATAGCCTGGAAAGCAAATATTGTCAGGGCTTTGAGAAAATCGCTTTGTTACTTTTGTCCCACATTACTTTCATCCCTGCTCTCCCTGCAACTAATACTTTGAGAAATAAATTCCACTCTACAGTAGACTTTCTTAAATTTAAACCTTATTTTATTTAATATACAGAATTACTCCTGTCTAAAGAGTGAAATAATTCTCTTCTGCTGCATATTAAACTAAATTCTCAAGTGTGTAAAATTCAGAGTGTATACGCTCTTCAAAAACCTAGCATGTAATCATGCAACCCATCATATATTTAGTTTAATTGTTTGCCCCCCTTATCTTTGAAATTGTACAGCATTTTTTGGCATTCATTGAAAGCAAAAATGCATTCTGCGATTGAAGAACTTTGACACTAACATAAACACATCAACACACCAACAAGTAGCCAAGCATCATCAGCGGACCTCATTAACATTCAGACAAATGAATACAGTCCATGGTCATTATGTAAGTTGGAGGTCCAGTTGACAAATGAGGCTTTGACCCTTTAATTCCCAAAGAGCCGAATACAAGTTCCTGCTCATCTGTTTTTTTTCCTCTCTCTCTCTCTCTCTGTATCTCTCTCTCAGTCTGTGTGGGCGAATCTCTTCAGTGCAAATCAATACCTCTTCACTTCCCATACATTCACTCACTCCCCACAGGTAAAACATGCTTGTGTTTCAGGTCTTTGGAGGCGATGGAGACGAGACTCTGAACATACTACAAAAATGATCGAGTTTGACACTTGACGACCTGGAAAAATAATAAAATAAAAGCAGTGCAACATGATATGTTGATACTTTTTTTTCTTTAACAAGAATTGATGATTGAATGATGCAATAAGAACTTATACTCATGTTTAATGATGTTTTAGCATGATTTTGTAAATGTTTAGCTAACTACTAAACATACTGAAATAGCAGATCCTTCATCATGGCCAGTGTTTTTGTTTCTGTTGATCTACTGATCTGTTGTACAAGGGTTATGCTACTAATTTGAAACCTTCAACTAGCTTGCACGCACCATGTTCAAAGATCAAAATATCTGAATATTCCACTCTGTCGATGTTCTGCTCATATACATGCATGCATACTGTATCTAGGCATAAACCTCTCACCAGAAAAAGTCTGCTTAAATAAATACACATAATGTGCAATTTTTTTGTTTTATTAAAATTTGCTAGAATTGTGTTAAATACTTAGCTGATTATGTACTTCTACTCACCGGCCACTTTATTAGGTACATCTGTTTAACTGCATGTTAATGCAAATTTTTAATCAGACAATCACACGGCAGCAACCCAATGCATTTAGGCATGTAGACATGGTCAAGACGATCTGCTGCAGTTTATACTGAGCATCAGAATGGGGAAGAAAGGTGATTTAAGTGACTTTGAACGTGGTGTGGTTATTGGTGCCAGATGGGCTGGTCTTGAGTATTTCAGAAACTGTTGATCTACTGGGATTTTAATGCACAACCATCTCTAGGGTTTCCAGAGAATGGTCAGAAAAAGAGAAAATATCCAGTGAGCGGCAATGCTGTGGGTGCAAATGCCTTGTTGATGCCAGAGGTCAGAGGAGAATGGCCAGACTGGTTTCAGCTGATAGAAAGGCAAAAGTAACTCAAATAACCACTCGTTACAACCGAGCAGGAGCGCCCCTGTGTAAACTCTGGCCATCCAAATATGATTTTTCTGTTGATATTATTAATTTAAGTGTACTTATATAAATTCACAATATTTCAATAAAAATAAAATAAAAAAATGCAGCCTCTAAATTATTGTGGATTGATTGGTGCCACTGACATAGCTGATTCACTGCCCCTCCATCTCCCCAAATGTCGATGACAGCATGCAAACACCTTCAATAGACAGCAATGGCAATTTTTTTAAGAAACAACAACAGATATGTATGTCATACATTTATGTCTTGACAAAGAAACTATTCTATGTTCTATGTTAAATTTTGTAGTTAAATACTAAATGTGTTAACGTTGCTTAACAGGATTTGGAATTAGGTTATTTTGGTTTGCATGTTTGCATTGTTTAATGTTTTCACTTTTCTACAGATCATTTGCATTTGCTGATTACTACATATTATATGCATGCTGTTATACAGCGACAATTTTGCTATAATTTGCTATAATAACAGTTTCACTGTTATGCTATTCAGGCTGAACCGCTGACTTTCAATCGCAGCAGATAAGCTGACTTTACCAAAACAATTTTAAGTTTTAAGTACAAAACACGACTTTGGGTTTATGAGATTGTACACTTTTTTTATGAAATTATTATTTTTTAAATGAAAAACTGTGTTTTATCCAATTGAAAACCACAAATGCCCAAAAAAATTAAAACATGCGTTTTGAAATCAGCTTTTCATAATCTAGTTGATGTAGCACCTCATTTTTTTTGCTGGTTGACTTACAAGGGCCACAAATATCAATGATTTTGTGCGTGTATTTTGCAAAAAGGTACATACTTTATTATATTAAAATATTGTGGTTTAAAAAGCAATATGGATAAATTATATTATTAGGGTCTGTATAGAGTGGGAGTGTATAGTAATGCCTTTTGTTTAGTTTGTTCATTTGTAAAATAAAACAAATAAAATTTGTGAAACAATAAAACAATAAAAGTCTTTGAAAAAATGACTGAAAAGTTATATATATATATGAAAAGTGTTTTTACACTAAATATTGATTTTTATTTGGTTTGCTCATGTACTTGCTGAATTATTTCAAAGAATAAATTGCAATAGTTCAAGGTTAATAAATTAAATATATTAAAACCACATTATTTAATTTACCAGAAACAAAAATAAAACATTACACTGAATTCATTATTTTTTTGTTTGCCACCTCAAGATTTGGCGTGGTCTCTTCTGGCCACCCCTAAGAGAGTTTTCTGAGGGCACCACTGCAATCGAGGTATGCAGAAAAGCATCTCTGAATGCATAACACATCTAACCTTGAGGCGGATGGGCTACAGCAGCAGAAGACCACACCAGGTGCCACTCCTGTCAGCTAAGAACAGGAAACTGAGGCTACAATTTGCACAGGCTCACCAAAATTGGAAAATAGAAGATTGGAAAAACGTTGCCTGAGCTGATGAGTCTCGATTTCTGCTGCGACATTTAGATGGTAGGATCAGAATTTGGCTTCAACAACATGAAAGCATGGGTCCATCCTGTCTTGTATCAATGGTTCAGGCTGGTGGTGGTGTGGACAATGAGTTCACTGCAATACTACTAATAATAATAATAACTCCTTACATTTATATAGCACTTTTCTAGACACTCAAAGCGCTTTACACATTTTTGGGGGGAATCTCCTCAACCACCACCAGTGTGCAGCATCCACCTGAATGACACAACAGCAGCCATATTGCACCAGACCGCACACCACACCCCAGCTGATTGGTGGAGAGGAGACAGAGTGATGAAGCCAACTATGGTATGGGGATGGTTAGAAGGCCATGATAGACTTGATAGATTTGGCCAGGATGCCGGTGTTAAACCTGGGATTTTTAATGACCACAGAGAGTCGGGACCTCGGTTTAGCGTCTCATCCGAAAGACAACTCTCACTGAGCAGTATAGAGTCCCCGTCACTATACATTAGGACCCACAAAGACCACAGGTTGGTCTCACTAACACCACTTCTGGCAGCAACCCAGCTTTCCCATGTGGTCTCCCATCCAGGTACTGACCGGGCACAGCCCTGCTTAGCTTCAGTGGGTGACCATGTGAGAGTTGTAGAGAGCTAGCTGCCGGCACTCAAATGGCCTTCACTGTCACCAGACTCAATCCAATAGAGCACCGTTGGGATGTGGTGGAACGGGAGATTCGCATCATTGATGTGCAGCTGACAAATCTGCAGCCACTGCGTGATGCTATCATGTCAATATGGACCAAAATCTCTGAGGAATATTTGTAGTTCCTTGTAAGGCAGTTCTGAAGGCAAAAGAGGGCCCAACCAGGTACAAGTAAGGTGTACTTAATAAAGTGGGCGGTGAGTGTATATTATCCCAAATATTTTGAAAATTTTCATATCCAGAGAAATGTTATTTTAACTAGTGACATGGACCTTCCTGTGTCGCTAGTGACGTCACACACCCTTTTAATAAAAACAATATTTAATAATACCTAATATTAAAGACACTTTAATGTGTTTAACAGGTCTTTAGTTTTATTAGACTGCACAGAGCAGCATAATAACAGAACTTCAATATGTGTTTATAATAATAAAATACAACCAGTGGCGCAGTGGGTAGCACGTTCGCCTCACAGCAAGAAGGTCGCTGGTTCGAGCCTCACCTGGGTCAGTTGGCATTTCTGTGTGGAATTTGCATGTTCTCCTGTGTTCGCATGGGTTTTGTCCGGGTGCTCCGGTTTCCCCCACAGTCCAAAGACATGCAGTACAGGTGAATTGGGTAGGGTATTGTTTATGGATGTTTCCCAGTGATGGGTTGCAGCTGGAAGGGCATCTGCTGCGTGGAATATATGCTGGATAAGTTGGCGGCTCATTCCGCTGTGGTGACCCCAGATTAAAAAAAGGGACTAAGCCGAAAAGAAAATGAATGAATGAAAAATTCAACCATGATCACGATCAAAAGAACTGGAAATGGCCACTCAAAGAATTATCTAAATACACCTTTGTTTGTTGTGAATACATGCCCTCTAGTGGTAAAAATTACTAACTGTGCCTTAATGCACCGATGGGACATGTCTATGTGGTGTAAGTGTTCCTGCTGCTTTCCTAAAGAGCTGTTGAGAGTCATGGCAATGCTAGTAAAATGATACCTCTTGACTCATTCACTGTTAATAACATTTATGAAATGTGTACATTTATTGGCTTTTTTAAATTAGTATAATTAAATTATAGGGTTAAATGTAAAAACAAAACTACTTTATATTATTTATTAAAATAAAAAAATAATTGTTCCAATAACAATTCGGTTTCATTTTCAGTTTTCTGCCAAGTACATCCAGAATTTTCTGTTTCGGCCCAGATGTTTTTATTTAAATTCTTTATTTTTATCCATCATAAAAAATAATGTTAGGCTTGGAATTATAAAATGACATTAGTATCACAAGCATATCTGTGGCTAAATCTCGTTTTAATTCATTATTCTGTTCCTTAACACTAATTTGTCTTTGCATTCCCTTACAGCACATTGCAGTAAAGATAATTGAACACGTCTGTAATATTGGTAAATAAAGAGTAGTTTTGAGTTATTCAGGGGTTATTCATTGTGTGCTGAATGTAAGCTATTAATTTTAATAAGTTGTCTATTGAAATTGGTTGGATGAGCTTTGAGGAAAATAATGTCACCTTATTTTACCTTTTTTTTACTTCACTGATTGTTTACCGCTTAATAGAATTTACTCCCATAATTCATGCAAAGCATCAGGGGTCATAGGAAAAAGGTGGAGAAGATCTAGATCTGGAAACATGGCAGAGCCTATAGGCTGCATCTGCGCTTTTACAAGTTCATTCACTTTGCTGTGACCTTAATTTATTCAGCAACATAATTTTAAATAATATTCATTTACAAAACTTTGCATTTTATTTTTGAACATGAAACATTTCAGTGACCTTGCTGACCTCACAGCTCTCTACGAGACTTAGTATGAGTTCTATTAAAATGTATATATTTTCGCATGTTTTATCACTGAATGTTGGAAACTGGAATAGCTGATATGCTACATTGAATATACTATACAGAAAACTGAGGATGATTCATTCCGTAGAGAGGAAGAGAAAGAACCAAGGACAGATGGAGAGCAAGAGAGGAGGTTTTTTTCTGCTCCTCTGTCCTAGAACTGTGTCACTTTGCTGTTGGGTAACAAAATGCTACGGTGAAGACAAATAAACAGGACAAAATAGACTCCATTGTGATCTATAAATATCCAGAGAGCCAGGTCCACGGATTTGCTTAATGGATCAGGAATACTGTGCTATATGAATCACGGGCACTTACAGGATACCTGCAGTGCTCATAAAAGCTGGAGTCATTATCACTGCTAACACATTGACATCTAGTGGTGTGTTACAGTAATGCAACTCATTTCAGACGTCCCTGTTTTCTTTTAATATAATATAATATAATATAATATAATATAATATAATATAATATAATATAATATAATATAATATAATATAATATAATATAATATAATATAATATAATATAATATAATATAATATAATATAATATAATATAATATAATATAATAATTTTGCTTGTCAATGTAATGCAATACAATAATGTTCCATGATCATTATTCATTCCAGATTTGCTACTAATAAAATGTAACAACATTTTTATTGTATTATTTTAGTCTGTTTAACAAAATGAACACCATTTGTATGTGTGATTTAAAGAATAGTGCACAGCAAAAATTCCAGTGTTAAATAGACAGTGTGATTTTTTTGGTGTTGTTCAGTGTTTAAACCAGAGTACATTTTAATCCACGAGTGTGAAAGAGCGTATATTTAGGAGTTTTTTTTTTCAGTGTTAAACTTTTAACCCAATATGCAGTGTATTTCCCACTAGTGATGGGAAGTACAGTTTTTTTTACTCGAACTGGTTCTTTCAGACAAACAGTGATCAAACCAGTATGTTTTACTTAAACTTGAAATATGTCTTGTTGCATTTTAAAATGTAAAGAGTTGAATGTATTGAAATTATTTCTGAAAAGATTAATGAACATTTAATAAATAAAAAAAATGTTCAGCATATTTGATCACTGTTATCTGACACATACACCAATTGATAATAGAGGAAAAAAGGTAATGTATTAACACTTTGAAGGGTAACACACACTCCATTTGGATGTAAGAATAAACTCTTACTGTGTTAAAATGAACTCTGAGAGTAATGTACAAATTTCACTTTTTAGAAAGTGTTATTTTAACTCCAAAATGGAGGGAGTCATATGTACACCCAAGAAGTGTTAAGTTAAACTCAAACTCAGTTAAATGTACACTGATTTTTTTTTTGTTGCTGTGTGGCTAATTCTTTACAATTAACAATTATAATTAATACACCACTTTGACACGGCACTATGATCCCTAAAGAGTTTTTTGTTTTGTTTTTTGTCGTAATATGATATTAAATTATTCTTGGCTTGATTAAAAGATTATCTTCAGCTTTACAACATCATACATCGCGGTTCTCATTTCATTAGAGTGCCTTTGGGATTAGGTGGAATGGAAGATTTGCATCATGGATGTGCAGACGACAAATCTGCAGCAACTGTGTGATGCTATCATGTCAATATGGACCAAAATCTCTGAGCAATATTTCCAGTACCTTGTTGAATCTATGCCATGAAGGATTTAGGCAGTTCTAAAGGTAAACAGGGCTCCAACCCGCTACTAGTACGGTGTACCCAATAAAGTGGACGGTGAGTGTTTATATGTATGTATTTTTATGAATATAAAAATATGTACATTTGTTCATACAAATTCTAAATTTTTAAATATCTGACACTTTTTATTTTGCTTCTTTATAATGAATTTGTCTTTCATAAGTTGCTATGTGTCCAGTAAATTCAGAACTGTGAACACAAGTATTCTAAACATATAAAAAGTCTCATATTGCAATACTGCACAAACATCACAAAGTTCTGATTAAAATAACATTGGAAATTTGATAATGTTACATGTATACATTATTGTTATACTGTACATATGCATTATGTTTAGGGCTAGTAAAAGTTTCTGGAAAAACACCCTGGAAATAAATCCTTCCATTGTCTCAAGATCAGCCTCATCTAACAAAGTAGCTACACTCTTTCACAATGATAAGCTTATTATTACAAAATATCATTTATTTATATAAAATATGCTTTTATATTTTTTTTGGTTATTGATGGTTATTTTATCTCTCTTTTTATCTGTATGAATTCACTGTGACATCAGTATGTTTACAGCTCTTAAGAGGTTGTGATGACTGCAGGCACTGAAGGGGCTGGAAAAAAAAGTCCATGAGACAAATTGTGATTGTTTTTGTAAGAGCTAAAGAACAAAGACTCAAAAGCTTCTGTTCCCCTTTGCAATATTTACTGGCTAAAAGCTTTGTCAGATGAACAAGGTGCACGAATCACATTGGTTTAAAGCTGGGTGAAAACCGAACAAGATTGTTTGTTGACAGATGTTATTAAGACAGAGACAGTGTTCAGATCAAAAACATGGATTTGTATTTTAAAATGGTAGCCATGATTTACACATTAACAATAGACTACATAGAATATATTGAATAAATGACAAATATATTGTGTTTTAGAGTGTTCTGATGCATAAACTGTATGGTTGACTCACCAGAGGCAGATTAAGGCCAAAACCAAGGGCCAAGGTTTTTCTGGACTTTGACCTTGATAAACACCATGGGTTTCTGGATGAATTCCCTAGCCTAGCATGTTTATTTTCTTCTGCTGAGATAATGTTAATTTCAGAGGTTGCCAAAGCTACAATTTAAAGTCAGTGCTACAAAAAAAATGTATCTTGTATGTCACGCATGTTAACCAATGTTTAATCCATTATTAAAAGTAACATAATAACATGCTTGCACATGCCACAAAATTATGAAGGTTTATAAGCTAAAAAGTTCTATGGTTCAACTTCTGCTCACAGAGACATCAATAATCAGCGTATGAACCTCAATAACGGTGACAATTAACAAAATGTACAAAACTCAAAAACATCACAAACAGGATACTGAAAGTGACAAAATCAACAACGTCAACATAAACAGCAGAATCAAAATCAAATAAGGAAAACTGTGGCATCAATAAGCTATATAATGTATTCATACTGCAATGCATGCTGGGATTTTTGTACTTTGCCACACCCAGCAAGTGTAAGGTGTAGGCCAGATCTGGTCCATAATAAAAGCAAATTGTGGCCCAGAACAGGGTCAGTTCTGGTTCATTTGGTTAAATTTTGGCTAATATGTGGTACTGCTTGGCTTATTTGTGGCCCAGATCTGACAAACAGGTGCGGACCACCCTAGAGCCATCATTCCATTCAGTATGTGGTCCAGATGTAAGTGTCTGATCTGGGCCGGATCTGGGCCAGAATAAAAGCAAACTGTGGCCCAGAATAGGGTTAGTTCTGGTTCATTTGGTTGAATTCTGGCTTATATGTGATATTGCTATGGTTTAATGGTGGCCCAGATCTGGCAAACAGGAGCGGACCACCCAAGTGCCATCATTTCATGCGGTATGTGGGCCGGATGTAAGTGTCTGGTGTGGGCCGGATTTGAGCTACATGAGTTTTGCTAGCTGGGTATATCTTATCAGCATAAGCTTTTTTAAGCAAGTATTATGCTGTTGTTCAACAACATAATGATTGTTCAGTAGCTTCCCAAGACTTTCAACAGCCTAACATACAGTTTTGAAATGTATGTTAAAGTTGAGTACAGCATCCATTTTACTCACTATTTTACAATGCACTTAAGGTCAGCAGCATATGCATCTACATGGCTTCTTTCTGCCTTCTTTTCTCTTCTCAAATCAACCATTCTTGCAACAGTTGGTACCCAGAGTTCTCCTCCATTCACAGTGTGCTTTTAAACCAACCTTTTAAATCTTTTCTGCTCGTCTCTCTGGAAATGACCTCTCGTTCTGACCCTTGTCTATTACTTAGTTCCAGTAAATCTGGTTGGCTATCTTCAGACTTTGCTGGAGGACCCTAAAGCACAGCATTTCAAGCTTCATAAATTCACAGCTGCACTCAAACATCAGTATGAACAATTTGACAAGATAAGTTAGTTTTAAGGGCAAAGCAGACCCAATCAATTAATGAGACACAGATTTTATTTTATTTTATTTAAGTTTATTTGATGTATTTGTGGTGGAGCTTATTCAAGCATTTTTGCAACGATAAATTACAGACAAATGCTGTCACAGAGTTTGCAGTACACACACGTTTACTGACACTATGCGGCTGTGGTGATTCCAGCGCTTATGAATTAAATAGCGATTTAATGTCTTTATTACGAACATGCTCTGGTTAAAAAAATGTTTTAAACTTGTAAAATTGATTCTTGAGGTGCAGTTGATCACAGAAAGTTGGAATAGATCTTTTAATCCCAATTTCTTTGCAAATGCTGTTCTGTGGACATGTACTGTACATATATGCGTGACTACAGAGACATAATAATAAGCTCCTGTCAGTCAATTCTGTGGGTAGGGAAAACCGCACTCCGACGTCACGTTAGAATAGAATAAAATGCCTTTTATTGTCACTGTACACAAATACAATGCCCATTATATACATGTGCAATGAGATTAAAAGGTGGGCCTCAAAATCAATGGGATTTGGATCCTATTTAAACTTCAGGAAATGTTAAAAAAACAGACTTCTTGTGTTTATATGACTCCAATATGACAGTGGACACACTATACATACACACAGTTCTGTCCAAACAGCCTTCAAAAGTTGATTTTGCATCATAGGTGACAATTAAGTCAACATCTCTGCTTCATGTATGTTTGGGCTGATTTGAATAGAGAACATCTCTAAATGAAATCTTCCAGGTCACCTTCAGCTGGTGAAGCTACAAAATGCAACATCTGCATGCGTATATTATTTACATACTTCATATTGCTTGGTCTCTACATGAAGAATTGC
The DNA here is from genome assembly GCA_903798195.1 of Danio kyathit. Lineage (NCBI taxonomy): Eukaryota > Metazoa > Chordata > Actinopteri > Cypriniformes > Danionidae > Danio > Danio kyathit. The sequence goes on along the minus strand of LR812536.1, from coordinate 30,853,127 downwards.
AGTTGTATTCAGCTAGTTTTAACAATCTCTGACACAACGCTTACAAAAACAATGCATGAAAAGCAATTTATAGCTATTTATAATGTTTTTAACCAAACTATAGTAAAGTAGCCTTTACTTAAATTAATCTGTTGTGCTAATTTTGTAGTTGCTTTAATATGAATCAAACATAGTAACATAAACAAGCATACAATACTATGTTTTCTACAATATTATACTACAGTAAATCATAGTTTACTATTCTCTCATTAACTAGTTAATGCTGGAGTATGCCACAGCATTCTGTATCAGTGCTTTAAATACTTTAATATACAGTATAATATACTTCACTATAGTATGGTTCAAACACACTATAGCATGATAAATTTACATTTACGATAAATGGCTATGCTTAAACCTTAAACACATATGGATACTATTCATTCCACTCTCGCTCATTCAGATTTTAAAGTTAGGCAACCTTCTTGATATTCCTCAATCTGTCCATTATGAACAAAATAGCAAGAAAAACGTCAGACTTGTAATAATTTGGGGGAAAATTAATTCATTTTCTTTTCGGCTTAGCCTAGTCCCTTCATTAATCAGGGGACGCCTACTCATCCAGCATATGTTTTACGCAGCAGATGCCCTTCGAGCCGCAACCCAACACTGGGAAAGGGAAAAAATTGTAAACACAAAAAAGATACATATATAGTGCAATTCATCTTTATTCCTCAAGGTGGCAGTCTCTGATACACAATGATGAAAGGGTGTTTTACTCATACTGTAGATACTACAGGCATAAACCTAAAGAAAAGTTTCAGTATAACTTAATAGCTCAAATGGCTTTACAGCAGAGCAATTACTGTATCAAATCACATAATATGTTGTCAGCTGCCAACATATTGATGTGAGAAATATGAGCTGGATGTTGAATAACCTATATTGTGAGTGTGTGCTCATACCTGCTCACTAAATCTTTAAAAATTCCAGGGGCTTTTATTCATTCTTTCATTCATTCATTCATTTCCTTTTTTCGGTTTAGTCCCTTCATTAATCTGGGGTCACCACAGCGGAATGAATCGCCAATTTATCCAGCGCATGTTTTAAGCAGCCGATGCCCTTCCAGCTGCAACCCATATAGGACACACCTATACACTCTCATTCACACACATAGACTATGGACAATTTAGCTTACCCAATTCACCTACACTCACCGGTCACTTTATTAGGTACACCTGTCCAACTGCTCGTTAACAGTTTTTCTAATCAGCCAATCACATGGTAGCAACTCAATACATTTAGGCATGTAGACATGCTGCGTCCCAATCCGCATACTATCCGTCCTAAATAGTATGTGAAAATAGAATTATGTCCCAAATTGTAGTATGTTGAAAAGAGTTTGCCAAAAATTCCCGGATGATTTACTATTTCCTGTCAAAATTTTAAGTGTCCATACTCTAACCGCTGATATTGCCCACAGTACACTGCGCGTTGGATGTGAATTCGATTAGAACTACAAAACGCGGGTGAAAAGTGTAAACAAACTACAAACATGATGGACGCGCGAGACCAACCGTCAAGCAGAGAGGCTTCAGTAATGACTGTTAGTTAATATCTAGCCCACTGGAGAATATTTAAATGGTGTTGTTTGTGTTATATTTCATCTGCAACAACAATACTTATATAAAGACGTGTTTGGACATTATCGTCTGAATGCAGAATTATGCAAAGACCTAAGGAGATTTCTCTGCATGAAAGACTCTTGAATGGGAGATTATCCTGCTGCTGCTTCTCCATTAAGGTAGGAAATTAAATACGACAGAAATGTGGATGATTGACAGGGCTCTTAACCAAGCAACACAACGATCTGTTTAACGAGGAAGTATGTCCCAAAGCTTGCATACGCTTCTGTTACACACTCAAAAGTATATCCTTCACAAAAAAAGTACACTTAGGGCGTAGTATAAGTATGCGAATTGGGACGCAGCAATGGTCAAGACGATCTGCTGCAGTTCAAACAGAGCACCAGAATGGGGAAAAAAGGTGATTTAAGTGACTTTGAACGTGGCGTGGCTGTTGGTGCCAGATGGGCTGGTCTGAGTATTTCAGGAACTGCTGATATACTGGAATTTTCACGCACAACCATCTCTATCTAGGGTTTACAAAGAATGGTCCAAAAAGAAAATATCCAGTGAGCGGCAGTTCTGTGGGTGCAAATGCCTTGTTGATGCCAGAGGTCAGAGAAAAATGGCCAGACTGATAGAGCTGATAGGAAGGCAACAGTAACTCAAATGATCACTCGTTACAATCGAGGTATGCAGAAGAGCATCTCTGAACACACAACACGTCAAAACGGGCTACAGCAGCAAAAGACCACACCGGGTGCCACTCCTGTGAGCTAAGAACAGAAAACGGAGGCTACAATTTGCACAGGCTCACCAAAATTGGACAATAGAAGATTGGAAAAACATTGCCTGATCTGATGAGTCTCGATTTCTAATGCGACATTTGGATGGTAGGGTCAGAATTTGGCATAAACAACATGAAAGCATGGATCCAGCCTGCCTTGTATCAACGGTTCAGGCTGGTTGTGGTGGTGTAATGGTGTGGGGGACATTTTCTTGGCACAGTTTGGGCCCATTAGTACCAATTGAGCATTGTGTCAACGCCACAGCCTACCTGAAAATTGTTGCTGACCATGTCCATCTCTGTATGACCACACTGTACCCATTTTCTGATGGCTACTTCTAGCAGGATAACGCATCAAGTCATAAAGTGTGAATCATCTTCAACTTGGTTTCTTCAACATGAGAATGAGTTCACTGTACTCAAATGACCTCCACAATCACCAGATCTCAATCCAATAGAGCAGATTTATTTTTTTGATTTATTTTAAATACCAGAAAAGTCAGAAATCTACCTGTCTGGGTCACTAAAAACCCAAGTATGTAATAAAGATTGGCAAAACATTTATAAATTCAAGATAACAATACACATTAACAACTTACATTTTTATTTTCAATTACACATGTATTTCTGGAGGCGGTGTGGTGGCGCAGTGGTTAGCACTGTTGCCTCACAGCAGGAAGGTCGCTGATTTTAGCCTTGGCTGGGTCAGTTAGCATTTCTGTGTGGAGTGTTCTCCACATATTCGCGTAGGTGTCTTCTGGGTGCTCCGGTTTTCTCCACAAGTCTGAAGACTTGCGCTATAGGTGAATTGAGTAAGTTAAATTGTTCGTAGTGTATGTGTGTAAATGAGTGTATGGGTGTTTCCCAGTGATGGGTTGCAGCTGGATATGCTGGATAAGTTGTCGGTTCATTCCGCTGTGGCAACCCCTGATTAATAAAGGTACTAAGCTGAAAAGAAAATGAATGAATTAATGAACATATTTCTGGCTCATATTTTATCTGTCAGCCAAAGACCAAGTGCTATTGTTATTAAATCTTTAAGTATGATGCATTTTAATTTATGAGTGGACATTGAGGTCCACCCTACATTTCACCATAGTTCACTCAATTAAATTTCTGGCCTTGCCACAGATGTTTTGAAACAAATACTGGTCTTGAATATGCATTAATATAATAGTACTATAACAATGTACAGATGTGGCCATTAAATGCGCGCTTTTTTTTTATACAGCGGCTCGTCTCATTTCGTGCTGTGGCTTGCTGTCGAAGGCTCCTTGGAATTTAAATAAATGTAATGTGCTTCAAAGAACATCCACCAGATGGCGCATCGAACAACAAACTCCTTTGTACTGATTACATCAAGGTTACCTAATTATTCTTTTGCTCCAAACTTTAAACCTTGTTTCAAAATATGCATGTTTACATTTAAACCGTTATTTTGATCATGTATTTATTTTATATTTAAAATAGATTAACTTTGATATATATATATATATATATATATATATATATATATATATATATATATATATATATATATATATATATATATATATATATATATATATACTTTATATATAGCAGGATCACTTTTATCCTGTCTCTTCAAAACTTAATTCAAAACGTACTATTATAAATAAAAAAGAAAATTAAAGCTCACCGAGTTGTCAGATTGAGGGTTGTTGCTGCCTGTAGTAAACTTGCGACTGCTATGGAGTCTGTGACATATATCAGTGTTTTTAACATACATTTCTAATGGCCACATCTGTATTACATTAATGCAAGTACAATTTGGGGCATAAAATGAGCTGCTCTGCAACAGATAAAGCAAATGAGTTAGCTACTGGACTGCATTCAAACATACACATACACGCTATAATTGTTTGTAACAAGTTTATTAAGAAACAGGTCAAACATAACACTTCAGTTAACAGAAAAAAGAGCTACAACCAAAGACCATGGTAACATCCCCACAGTTCCTTATGGGGCCAAGGGAGAAAAACAAAATGAAAACAATATCAATACAGAAATACACATTTCATCATAGCGGAACCTGATAATGAAACAAAAGTATACCTGCATCAATAACTTAAAACAATTATGAAAATAAACATTTTATTTATTCATTCATTACAAAAAGAGCCATCCACTACCTGTGTATTTTGCCTTAATGCCAGCATTAAGTAAAGGGTGTGAGAAAAACTGAAAGAGGGCCAGCAAAGGTTTTATCTTTGATACACAGCATAAGACACACTTCGAAAGCCGAGAGTTGGACTAATTAAAGCAGGACTGTTTTTGTGGACGCTGGTTTGGTCAAGTTCTCTGTCTCTGGCATCTTTAAAATACATACAGACCTCAATACACTCCTGGTGCCCGGTTTCTGCCCACCGTGTGGTTTAAAAGCACACTCCAACTATATAAATCTTTAACGTTCTACTAAACCAACATTCACTTTTCCTCGACACTCAAGACAACCTGATTCTGCTCTCTATAAATAACCTCTTACTTGTGTATATTTGGTTTAAGCTAGAGGTAGGCTGTAACTTCTGACTTCACCATCCCATTCTTGACCCTTAAATTCTTACCATTAACTGTGGTAAAAAATAAATGAAATGCTGATCGTTGACAACTGTTAAAGATGTACTGTGTTCAAAATCAAATGCATAATTTTTTGTTGTTTATACACTTTATTGTCTGCGTGGAACAAAATTACAATGCTTATTTTGCTAGAGTACATTGTTATCCTTTAGATCAAAGGTGTCAAATCCAGTTCCTGAAGGGCCGCAGCTCTGCACAGTTTAGTGCGGTCACACTCGATTTTTTTCCCCCCATAGATTTCTATTCATACGCACGTGAATGCGTCAGACCGGAAACGCAAGCTCATGCGACAAGTTTCGCAGTTCGCTGCGTTGCAAAGTTCAAGCTTGGTGAACTCTGACCTGCGAAATCATATCACTTGACTGCGTGAGACCAAACAAGGACCAAAATATGACCTCTCTGGACAGAAATTTAAAATATGGACCAATCGCTCACTTTTTTTTAAATGTCTTCGCACGCACAAACTCTAATGTGACTGAAGAACTCAATTAGTTTAATCAGGTGTGTTTAATTAGGGTTAAAGCTAAACTGTATCTGTGTCCCAAATGGCACACTATACAGTATGCACTTATCCACTACGTACTTATGCACTCAACAGCATAGCATATGAATAGTTGCCAAATTAGTGAAATAAAGGACCAAACTACCAAATAATACCTGCCATGAGTATAAGAGGAGGCGCTATAATCACTCTCGTAGGAGAATTTTGCTTTCACAATCCAAAATAAATCAAATAATTCAACATGTGCTCCGCCCCTTCCGTTATGTAAGCTGCGATTGTTGAGTCTGTGAAGTGTCCATCGTTCCACACTTCATTTTAGCGGTTGAATAAGTGCTTCATCTTATTATTTTTAGAGTTTTCAGTGTGAACGCACTACTTACACTATACTACAAAATGGCGTAGAATAGTGCATAATTATGCGATTTGGAATGCACCTTGTGTTAAAATGCTGCTCTCCGTGAACTGGATTTGACACCTGTGCTTTAGATGAACAATTATGGGCAAGTTAGTTCACACAAAAAAAAAGTTTGTTTTGGTAATCTTCAATCAAATTCTGACCATTTATGTCCTGGTTTGGAGTGTCTGTCCTTCTCTGTTGATGTTCAGCCGCAATATTCTTAACCACGCCTCTCTCACTGTTAGGTTTCTATAAAGGAATGATGCACAAAGCCCTGCCCCCCTACTCAATATTCTGTTTCAGTTGGAAGTACATCAACATACTGTAATGAACTTCACAGCAACTTTAAAATGTGATTTTGGAACACTTTTATGTGCAAAAGTGATCACATTATCACCTCTTTTTTTATTTTCTTACATGAAAATGTTCCAAAACCACATTTCAGATGTGATTTTATTGTGAAGCTCTGCTTTTTTATGTCATGTCTTGTGCATATTGTATTTAATGATTATTTAATAATGACATTATATGTGAATTTATGATTTATAAATATAAAATAATATCTTGTATATGATTTATAAGTATTACTGTCATATTACATATGTTGATTTGACTTTCTGAGTTAAAATGATGTTTTAGATAAGAATGAACTTTGAAAATCTGAATAAAAATCAAAGAAAACAAAATAAAAATGTAGGCTGTAAACAAACATGATTTTTGGTGAAGTGAAACTATTTGAAATGATTTTTAAAGAGTCTACATTTGAACAACTCCAGATTAAATTAGATTATGTCGAAAATCCTGCACTGAAACAAAATGAATGGGTAAATGGCTAACATTAATGAAAGCAAACAAGGGTGAAGAACCAGATCTCTGCCTCATTTTGTGTAGAATAACACTGACCTCAATATTCACTTCCTGCTGCTCGCTTCACCTTCAAAACTCACGTCTGTAACAGGAAGAGAGCGGAAGACAGAGCACGTGGAGAAGAAAAGACTTCCTCGTCCACAACATCAGCAGCCTCTTTTGAGATCTGTCTTTTTAGACGTAAAAAAAGCACTACTTTTGCACACAAATCTACCTAGCAACATTAACTATGAAGCACAAAGACAGACATGTTTATATATATATATATATTTATATAGGAAATGAAAATACAAAAAAGTAAACATCCTGACTTTCACACACAATAATAATTAAAAAATGCCATTTCATGAACAATAGGATAAAATAAGATGCCTTGCACAGGGGTGGGATAAAAGGAACGTGAGCAAAAACATAGGCAGGAAAACCATGCATACCGAAAGGCGACACGGGGACTTTAAACTGAACGTAATCACATAGTGCAAAAATCCCAAGAAGAAACGAGGGACTAAATCAAATGCGAATGAAATCTCACATCAATACCAGCCCAGCCCAACCCAACCCAACCCAGCCCTTTCAACGGGCCGCTTCCCCCAAAACTCCCCCAGCGGTGTGGACTTTGGTCTGTCCTGTGATAAACAAGGCATCAGGAGATGAGATTGCTGTGGTGATGGAGGTCTTGTGACCCTTTCCCTGCCCACTTTGGTGAATGCCGCTAGCGCATCTTGTGATCATCAGTGTTGCCCATGTTGGAGCCAGGGCTGGGGTCCTGCTGTCGCCTGGGCTGGGTCATCACACACACACGCACACATGCAGATACATGCACAAACGCACACGCACCAACACACAAACCGAGACAGAGACAGAATATAGTTAAAATGGTTGCACTGTGATTGAGTGGCTAACAAGTTAGTTGTCAAACTGCAAACACAATAGGGATAAAAAAAATTGCAGCCCGCATGCAACAGAGTGAGATATTGAACCTTCAGGAACTGTAGATCAGCCTGAAGTGACAGGGATCGGTTCTATTTGCAACCCTAATGTTGAATTATGTTGAAACTTTTATTTGAGTAATTTATGTGTGAATTTATGTGATTTTTTACTTTTTTTTTTAAACTGTTAAAGTGGTCCTTTTATGCCAGTTAAATGTTTCTGATTTAGTTTAGACGTATTGAAGGTCTCATTCGTTTGAGGGTCAATATAGACATTGTTCACCGGCGGATAGTGAAGACCAAAGGTTGGCATTATGGAAATATTTTACAGATATAAAAGCTTTGCTTTGCTTTGCTTTAGAAACATACAGTAGATGCTGTTAAGAAGAAGGCGAGGTCAGGTTGTGGGAATTAGGACTTCTAAGGATTGTAAGGGACCACAGACTTTTTGGGCCCCCAGAAATACTATTAGGGGTCGAGCACACTAAACACGCTTTTCCATTCTGAAGCTGGTCACACACCGCATGCATTGCGGCAGAAATATGAACAGTGTCTTGAGTCATAGCTGGGTGCCGTGGACAGCCGCTGACTTGCGGTGCCGGTGTGTGTACCCTGATAGAAACCTATATTTACAGTTCTAAAATGCATGGCGCTGCGTAGCGCGGCGCCGAGCAGTGCATCTGGTGTGCAACCGCCTTAAGAATGAAAGGCGCACCGTATTGCCTTTTTTTCTTGACAAGAAAAAAAAGAAGTGTGGTGTCCTTTTTTTAATAATTATTTTTTAGGGGTTTTTCACCTTTTTTAATGTGATAGGACAGTGAAGGACAGACAGGAAAGCATTGGAAGCAGAGAGAGGGGAAGGATCGGCATAAGACCTTGAGCCGGAAATGGAACTTGGGTCGCTGTGAGCACCTTGGTGCTATATGTCGGCACACTTAACCACTAGGCTATTGGTGCCAACGTGGTGTCCTTTTTTATATTGCTAGGCAATCACTGAATCAGCTGTGTATTGACCCTTTTCACAAGATTGTTATAATGCGTTTAACATCATCATATTTTTAAATCGTTGAAAGTTTTTTATTTTTTATTTTTATGAACATTTATATGCATTTATGAATGTATTATATCATCTTTGCATCAAATAAAAGAAAAAAAACGAATTACCACTTATGCAAGGTGTTTGCAATGCAGCATCTATGGGGCTGAGAGTAAATTTGACGTTATTCTCTCCTCTGGCTGCCGTCATGCAGTCACACACAGTTTGGAGTTTTTCTTTTATTATTTCAACAAATAGGATTGTAAAAAGATTATTTGTTGTACTCTCCCATTCACTGCAGTCTAAGTTTACCCAACCATGATGCCTTTCACTACTGAGAATCCCGGAAATGTGAAAAGGGTCTATTGTGCATGAGTATTGCTGTTGATATAGTTAGAATTGTAATATTTAATAATATTGTTATTTTCACGATTTGTGAAATCATACAGCTCCGGATAACTCAAAACAGTGACCACTAGTTTCTCCTCCATCTTTAAACATCATTGTAGTCATCTTGACAACGCAAATACTGCTGTCACCTCAGTGAAAACCCTGTCTTTGCTTTTATTTGATTGGAGAATGAAAAAACGACACTGATGTTTCAACTGCAGGCGCACAGAGCGCAACGGCAAAAATGCAAGGTGCAGAAGGCCGTTAAAACACTAAGCATGCTGGGCACATAAGCAGCATGCAAAACGCTCACCGCCATTAGAAAAAAACATTTTTAAAAAAAGTGCCTCTCAATACAAAAAGTGCGTTTAGTGTGCTCAAGGTCTTAGGGGGACCAAACTCCAGCTCCAATGTCCTCGCCAAACATATACATGCTAGGGCCAAAGTTGCTAGCAGCACCCCTGAGTAGATGTAAAGAAAGGGTGGAATCCCTCTGGAGTCCTACCTCCCCCAAACACATGGACAGTGTGATTGTCTATGCCTATCCCTGCTGTCAAGTGAGAGGCTGCTACAATATGTTTGGATGTTCACAGTGCCAAAACTACAAGGACATTTTCTGAGCTACTCTTCAAAGAAAAGTAAGTAACTTGAAGTGAAGATAGCTAGACCACCATAATAATAGTAGTAACCATGGCTGAGGGATTAATCAACATTTTGTTTTGATTTTAGCCTCCACAACAACTATAAAAAAACAACAATCGAGATATGGTTATTGCGTCACATGTCTCCCCCTTTCCAGAAGTCTGACTTATTCCTCCTAGAGCTGCACAATTCTGGCTAAAATGAAAATCGCAATTTTTTTTTGTTGCTTAAAATCAAGATCACGAGTTTCTCAGGATTCTGTAGATGTAAATTATAAATAAAAATATTATGTGTAGCTCTACTGTTGGTTAAAATGCTAAATTTTGAATAGACTTTGAATGTTGGACTTGAACAGACTTTAAATTTGTCCTGGTCATTAATGCACAGTAAAGTGACGACATCAGAATCCATTCATTCATTCATTCATTTTCTTGTCGGCTTTGTCCCTTGCGGGGTCGCCACAGCGGAATGAACCGCCAACTTATCCAGCACGATTTTTTACGCAGCGGATGCCCTTCCAGCCGCAACCCATCTCTGGGAACTTCCACACACTCATTCACACTCATACACTATGGACAATTTAGCTTACCCAATTCACCTGTACTGCATGTCTTTGGACTGTGGGGGAAACCGGAGCACCCGGAGGAACATGCAAACTCCACACAGAAACGCCAACTGACCCAGCCCAGCCGAGGTTCGAACCTGCGACCCAGCGACGTTCTTGCTGTGAGGCAACAGCACTACCCACTGCGCCACTGGGTTGCCCCATCAGAATCCAACTTTTCATAATTCTGATGTTGAATTATTATGATTGAGACATATGCTTGCAATCTGTCATTGACAACATTATTAGACCATTTATTGACTGGTAAAATCAGGCATTTGTCAATATCAGATTTCCTCTTACATTATATTCAACATTATATAGGCTAGAGTAGTTATACTGACACTGTTAAACAGTTATGTTTATGCACAACTCTCTGTGTTCACTATGAAATAAAAGCACATTAAATGCTTGTCGTAATCATAACTGTAAAATGCGATATGATCATTTAAATGATGTGCGCGCGCTTTCGGTTTTATTTTCACTGCTAAGTGCTGTCCATACTTCCCGCGCGGCTCCCAAACGATCACTCTGTGCCACAAACTGAATGTTATTTACAACTTTATTACCTGTTATTCACAGCCTATGCAAGTTCTGTCTACTAAAGTACTAACTCCTTAAGTAGGGCGCGCGCCCGCCCTCTCTGTGGTAACAGCTCTGCGGTCAGCAGCTCACGTCACGTGTGATTTCACGGCCGCGAATACATCATTACATGAAGACAGAAATGACATTTTTGGGTGAACTATAACTTATAAATACAGTATGTCACTCTTTCAACATCATTTGGAGGTGTCCATGTCACTGAGCAACGTATGTAAAACAATGAGAAGACTTGTGCGGCCGCCTTTGCTTGTCTCCTGACTTGAAAATATGATTAGCAAAATCGTAGAAATGCTGGATTAAGATCGTCTAGGGTGTCGAATCGAGATCGCGATCTTTTTACGATTAATCGTGCAGCTTTAATTCCTCCACAAAGTAAAATCGTGTAGAACTAAAATCGTGTGATTTCTGGTTACTTCAGATGGAACAGAACATCATGTGAAGTCAGCTTTTAGCTGAAGGTGCATGAATAAATTACTTTATACATGCAAAAATGTGTTTAGATGCGGCGCCATGTGATATGCAAATAAAGGCCCTTGCAGACCGAGACGCTTAGTAAACGAAAATCTTTATTATTGTGGAGGTGGTGGGATGGCAAATCTAAAACAAAGCAAATCTACATTGTTTTAAGTCAAAATCTCATCAAACCGTAGAAAAAAAAATGTCATGACGATAGGGAAAAATGTAACATTTAAACATTCTCCATTTTGGAAAATAAAAATGTAATTATTTTTAAGAATCTCAGAATAACTTCCAGCAAAGCACTTAAATAGTTATAGCTAAAAAAATATCTGTGCTGTGTCTGGATCACTGACATCCAGTCTCAATCGCAACACGTGCGAGAGCCTGCAGTCTACATGCAATGTCTCTTCATGTCCAGCAGGGGCCGGCAGAGGTCAGCCTCAGCATAGAGGCTAAAAATTGAGCAGCTTTTTTTGGTTGAAGTGGCAGACATTAGTCATTAGTCTTCAAATCACTAGCCTTAAAAATAAAGATATGACTGATGGCCTTGTCACAGATACATATGTTTATGTGCCTATGTCTAAATCTCTCCCTGACATAGACGTCTGAGCACAGACAGACACACAGACGGACAGACAGACAGACAGGCAGACGGTGAGGGAAAGATAGACAGACAGGCAGACAGTGTGTATCTCATACAGCGTGAGCTCATCATCCGTGGAAGTGGTGATTATAGCACACTCTAACCCTGTTTTTACACCACTCGACGCCTGGGATCCAATCTTTAAGTGTGCGCATTAGCAGATGAAGCTGTTATAGCTGTCATACGCAGGCAAAAAGCAGACCGATGCATAAAGCTGTTGTAAATAATCAGCATTAGAGATGTAAGCTAGCTGTAGACTAGCAGACATAAGCATAAATGTTTGTATAGTGACGAGATATGTTTGTTATTTCTAAACTTAAATAACGAGCAGGGGCGGATTTAACCAATAAGCAAGGTAACTGGCAGCTTAGGGTCCCAGGAAATCTGAGGGCCCCCAAATAAATACCTAGAAATGATACCTATAAATTTTATATAAAATCATATTTTGTATGATGAGGGTCTAAAAAAATAAAACTTGAATGTTTATTACATCTGCGCAAATGTGTCCCCCACCGTCAATCATGGAGCAGTCCAGCAGTCAAATTAGGTAAAGATTTAGTTTTAAAAACAAAATAGTTTATATAACATTTTTAGTTGTGAATTCATTTTAAAAAAACAAATCGTTTAAAAGGTTTTACAAGATGTTTTACATGTTGTTATTATTATTTCTTACAAAATGTAGAAAAGAAGATTGATTTATTTTGCAGATTTTTTCTTATATCACTCAATAAAAATTAATTAAAGTACAAAAGATGCATTTTAGAAGTTTTGGGCCCCATGGCTGGAATTGCTTGGGGCCCCCAAATCACTATATCCGTCCCTGCATATGCATGTGGGCTTAGGATGTTTAAAAAATGTGAAAATTGAGCATAAGGTACATTGAAAAAAGATGTCTGCAAAACTGTTGCAAAAATTTATTTGTGTTGAATTTAAACAAACAAATAATTTGTTTGTTTAAATTCAGCCCAAATAAATTGTTTACAACCACTTAACATAAAAAAAATGAGTAAATCCAAGGAATTATCTTTGAATATTTTATTTCAATACAGCATTATTATATATTATTATATATTATAGTGTTACAAAATGTTTATTTCTTTGCTGTTCTTCTGAAATTAATTATTAAAATGCAAAAACTATCACAGTTTTTACAAATATATTAAGCAGCTAAACTGTTTTCACAAATGAAATTAATTATTTTAAAATGTAATATTTCACAACATTACTGTTTTTAGTGTATTTTTGATTAAATAAACGTAGCATTAGTTAAGCATAAGAAACATCTTTATTTAATAAAATATTAATTTTAGGTATAGCTAATAAAATAAAATTATATACATTTTATAAGATTATGCATTTATAATTATTTTGATATATGCATATAGTATATATCTACACTTCCAAAAGTTAGTAGGTCAGTAGTATTTTTAAATGCTTTAAAATAAGCTTCTCCTGCTCACCAATGCTGCATTTATTTAATCAAAAATACAATACAAATTGTGAAATGTTATTGTACTATAGAATAACTGTTCAAAGTAGTTTATATTTTAATTTAATAGTTTATTCCAGTGATTTTAATAATGAATTCATTACTTCATTACTCCAGTCTTCAGTCCCATGATCCTTCAGAAATCACTCTAATATTATTTATTATTATTATTATTAATATTATTAATGGTAATAGTAATAAAAGCAACAATGACTGGAGTAATAATTTCATTTGAAAATACATACAATAAGTTATTAAATAAATATTTAATAAACAATTATTTAACTTTTTTATTATTATTTTTTTTTTACATTTAATAAATGCCACCTTGATGAACAGAATAATTTTATAAAAAAACAATATGAAAAAAATGACCCCAAACTTTTGACCGGTAGTGTATTTATACACATAATATACAGTACATCATATCTACAGTTTAGGGCAAAATTATTAGACCTCATTTTAATTATTTTTTTAAAGATTTCAAAATATTACATTTTTTTCAAATAAGTGATGTTTACCAGAGCAAAGTGATTTTTTCCACAACATTTTTCCTATTATATATATATATATATATATATATATATATATATATATATATATATATATATATATATATATATATATATATATATATATATATATATATATATATATATATATATATATATATATGTATTAGATAAAGCCTTATTTCTTTTAGTTTGGCTGGAATAAAACATGAATGTGTCAATAATAGGTCAATAATATTAGCTATTATTAACAATTTTATTATATAGATATTTTCAATTGGCTACAGAACAAATCACTGTTGTCCAATGACTTGTATAATTAGCATAACTTGCCTAGGTAACCTAATTAACTTGAGTCTTTAAATGCACCTTAAACTGAATAAAAAACTAGTAAAATAGTGTGTAGAGTCATCATGGCAAAAAACTAAAGAAATTAGTTATTAAAAATAATATGTATATGTATTATAATATTTCTAGATTTCTATAACTTTAATAATAATAATCTTCAACTTTATTATGGATTTTAATTTGATTTAATAATTATTTAAAATAGAATAAACCTGGTATAATGTTTTTTTGTGTTTTATATATTTTAATAATTTATTCAAAATATGTATTATAATTCATTCTCCCATAAATATTTTCAATCTAACAATCTAACATTATTTCAACCATATTTTGACATTTTCACAGTAATTATTTGAAACATTAAAGTTGAAACATTTAACAAGAAAGTCATTTTTTATGTATGTTTTATTTGATGGAGGAAGAAAAAGGTCTTTGAGCTTTATTTTTAAATATAAATATGTAAAGGTGGCAACGAGGCAAGCAAAAGCAACATAAACTGTCTTCTGGTCCTAACTGATTTCAGCTGGTTTTTAAAAGTTATTTAGCTGGTAAGCCAGATGGTCTACCACCCTAACCAGCCGAAAAAACCCAAACCCTTGTAAAAACCAGTCAACAGACCAGGCTGACAAGGAGAAACCAACAACAGCATTAAGACAGTTTTTTTCTTCAAATGGGGTAACAAAATGCAAAAGATGTTACACACACAACTATATCAATTCTGAGTTTGCTTCTCCCATCTAATATCTGTATCTACAGGATTTTTAAAAGCCCAGAAATAGTTGTTCTGTTTGGTCTGTATATTTGCGCTCTGTGTTGTGTGGATGAGAGGACGCGGCATCGATCATCCGGAGCGCAGCTGAAGCACTCTCCTGTACCACAAGTCAATAGTGCTTAAATTCTGCTGGCCAGACAGCGCTGCTAATGAAAAAGATCAATACTAATGATATATTAATACTTTCACTGGCCTAACATCACTCATGCGCTAATCCCACCTGCAGTAAAGGCCCGGGGTTTCATGAAAAATGGCCTATCTATTTTTCATCCATCTATCACGCAGAAGGCCATTACACTCTTCGATATCTTTCAGCTTTGATTCGCCCCTTTAGACTCTATGCATACACAAGCAATGACGAAACCGCATTAAGACCCAGCGAAAGAGGACAAATAAGTGTGTACGCTCTTCTTTGTCTGTTTCAGATTGTAAAAAAAAACCCATTGTCTGCATTTCGAAAAACAAACCTGGCCCACTTTCCCAGAAAACACCGACCCAGGCTGCTATTGTGCTGCTTTTCATCCAATTACAGATGATGGAGTTTAGATTCAACCACAGCTATGTGACCGTCTTGAACGTTCGATCTGAACAAATACTATTCGCTTTCCAAAATAAAGCGGTGGAGCTCAAAAACAAGCTTCGAACGAGGGTCAGAATCCGCACCGCCGGGATGAGAAAGCATGAATTATAGAATAATTACAGGGTTTCATTTTTCCAGCGCTCACAGTGACTTTGAGCTTTGAGGGGAAAAAAAAAAAACATTTGGCCCGTGAGTCACAGATCGCCTGACTGCAATGAGTAAGAAATTTGATTTTCATAAGCAGCCAGATCTATTTAAAAAAAGAGACCTTGGCGTGATTGATTTCGGAGGAGCGGATGAAGAGTGTGTAAAGGAGCGCCTGAGGGTGTAGATTAGGAGGGAGGAATATAAAGGCGGTGGTTCATAAGGGGAATCTTTCTGGTCATGTGCTGCCAAGCTGTGCCTGAGAGCTCCCAGAGGGCTTTGCAGTGGGCGGGGCACTGAGGAATCTTGGGATAAAAGTCTGGTCTCCATTACAGAGGTCTGAGAAAAGTGTGTTGGGGGTCTCTTTTGGCGTTTACAATATAAGACCGGCAGTCATATGCAACTTATCGAAGTTCACTTGAGTTTAGTTTTTTTTCGAATGCATCCTTTCATATAGTCAGTGTTGGGTTTAATTAGGTAAAAAGTGTTACGTCCTGAGACGTATCTTTCAGTGTGCAATGTGCTTTTGTGTTTTTCCTCTCTCTGTGTCTCTCTCTCTCCCTGCAGGTAACTGCAATTTACTGCAATTAAATTACTTTCTGCTAAAAACAGTAAAGTAATGGATTACTTTACATTTTCAGGTAATCTAATTATAGTTACTTATAATGTACTTGCCTTAAATATTAAACTGAACAGTCCTATATAAATCAATTGAGAGAAGCAGAATCATTGTTGTTTTGTGATACCCATTTTTTTGCAGAATAAATCTATTTTCCAATTATAAAAGTTACATTTATGTTTGCAGCAAGCGGCAACCTCCCGCTCTCCCTCGTGAAGCAAATACAGAAGTAACTGAAACTGTAATTCAACAAAACTCCGCTAGTCCTGGCTCCATTAGGAGCAAATTTCTATTGAGCCAAATGTTAAAATTGCAAACTGTACAGCAGAAAAAAAAGGAGTTTACAGCCTGGTACAAAGAACGATTTTGGTTCATATAGCTAATATTACCCTTCATGACAACTGTGAGGGGGGTGAATTTTTTTATAACTCATCCGTTTCTTTTATATTAAGCTAGGTCTCGCTGCTCGTTGTCTCGTCACAGCTGATTCTGGCTGATTAGCTGCTGAACTCGAATATATCAAATTTTTGTTTTGTTTTATGTGGCTTTACACAGTCAGTTGCTTTTTGGAATTTTTTCTTACAATTATCAGATGATATGGCATGCTGTGTGCACTTAATTGTGCTCACAAACCATTCATGTGGCCTCCATTTCCCAGGTGAGTGAAATTATATACTTATACCATCTCTATCAATGTATTTGTTTTATTTAAGATCATTTATCATTTATATTTTCTTTTAGAACCTGAATGCACTCCAGAATCTGACAGATTAATTAGCTGTAGGCTCTAGAACAGTCATTTGAAATATTGCCATAAAGTGTTATGCCTGGATTTCATAAACAGTCTTGCATTTAACACAGACTATATTACAACAGTGTATTACAGACTGTATTACAACAGTGTTTTTAAAGGACTAAACACTTTATTGCTATAGTATACAACCAAGCACATGTGGTCAGGACACAAACGAGTCGCAGGTAATGAAGTATTAAGCATTTCTCCCAAAGAAAAGCCTAAGCAAAATGCCAGCATGCGTCTGTAGCGCCGCTCACGCTCCGCCTCTTTGCCCTTATTTGGTTACCCCCGGTTGGAGTGACCGGCGCGAAAAAATGTCCATATCTTTTACAGTCTATAGTTTGCACATGCTTCAGAAAAAAATCATTGAGTAAATAATTAGTTCTTGAAAATATAAGGTATACATTCAGAGAAGCAGAGCAATTCTGTGCATACTGTATGAACTGTATACATTTTTGTTATTTTTATATTTTGCATAATAACCAGATTTAGTTAAACTAAAGATTGACTACGTTTACATGGACATCAGTAATCGAATTATTTGCTTTAATCTAATTAAGATAATAATATGATTAAGGTGTTTACATGAGTTGCTTTTTGAGTGTTACTTTTATGATCGCGTTTTACATGTTACAGCACATAGTTCGATTAACGTCATTGCGTCACCGCGCTATCCGCATTTCCTCTGGCGTTTCGTGTAATTTCGGGTGTTTCATTTTTAATTTGTCGACTTTAACTGCAGTTTGGCACTTTAACTTTCATTCACGAACATGTCATGCAAGCCCACCGTGACAAACGAGATATTGGATGCAACTATGAACTGCTGGAAGAGTTGTTTTATGGAAGTTCATACCGCATGCTGAAGGGAAGAAAAAAAACCCCTCCGCATTTCACGATGCAGTTGTCTGTGGTCTGCACTGACTCGGTAGGTGCAAAGTGTCAATCAGCCGTGCGTGTGTGTGTGTGTCTGGGTGTGTGTGTGTGGACTACCCTGTTGGAAAAAGCGGCTTAAAGTCCTACATGAGGGTAATAGTTCGATTAAGGTGTTTACATGTATGTACTGCACTTTAATAATGCGACTAAAATCGGCATACTCCACATGTCTTAATTCGATTTCTCTTTAGTTCGATTATGACCTTAATCTGATTAAATTAATCGAAAATCGCTGTTTACATTGTAGACTCTTAATCAGAGTATTGTCTTAATCGCATTAAAATCGAATTATTGGTGTCCATGTAAACGTAGTCAATGTTAGATTCGTCCAACTATTGCACATGCCTAAGAAACAATGAAATATTTTCATTTTTCATAATCAATATGGTATGTATGAAACAGGGTTTTATTATAAAACTAAAAGTTTCTGTTTAACTCAAATTAAAAGAGTTTAATTTCTATCATCTACTGTATGTGTTGAGATTTATATGGATTTTAAGAAGTGTTAAGTCAAGTAATTACTTCTTGAGAAATGAAGTTACATTTCAGACAACATAATTAGAAAAGTAATTTAAATACAATTTTAATAAATAATAGCTAGTAATTAATTACTTTTTGAAGTAGCTTATCTGATGCTACATGCAATGATTATAAACGTACACGATCTACAAAATGTCAAAGTTCAAAGTGGTCTTGATTCTGAACTCCCTAAAACGAGTCGTCAGTAATTTCAGTCTTCCTGCAAAAAAAGCTATGTACTAAGTCTGGAACTAATTTACATAATACCAGCCTATGCTTTTCAAGGGCTGCCATTGAACACCTTCCTCTTTTACCCTCAATTTTTGTAGTTGCAGTTTGAGACTTGGAAGTGTGATGCTGATATGCTGAGCAGTTGTTTTTTTCTGCTACAGTTACAGTTTGTATCGCTGTGGAATTCAAATGGGATTTTGTGTTCAAGGCCCCATTGTTGATCTGATCACAAGGTGATGACACTAAATACAGATAAGGCTGGGCATTGAATCAATAACATCAATAATATTAATAGGAACCATGGTACAGTAAATATCAAATCTGTTTCTTTCCCATTTAAAGGCAGATATTTGCTCCTGAGTTAAAACTGTAGAAGCCAGGCATTTAATTTTAAATTTAAATGTCTCTTTTATTGTCCGAATATGACAAACACTGAGAAGAATATGGCAAACTCAAGGTACAATAACACAATTTACACTGTTTGAAAAAATAAATAAATATTCTGTCTTTCAAACTCATACATGTAGATCGCCATAATCATATAGGTAAAACCTAAACATTACCCTGTTGAAAAGTAACAATGTGGTTCCTAAATATGAAAAATAACTTAACCTAAGCTACCATCAAAACAAATATTCCTTTGTAAAATCTTCACCTGCTTGGTCAAAAGACCATCTACTCTCTGCCTAGTGACTGAACATGTCATCATCCGCTTGTTAAGTCGTGACGTATTGGTGACGTAAGGAATACTGTCTCCGGGTCCAAGCAGCTACTCATTTGAATTGAGAAGATATTAGTTTATGGCCAGTAAAGTGAATTTATATAAAATCTTGGTGTACACATCGGTCTCTGGATTTGCTGCATCATAAATACCAACATTTTTACAATTTATAAAAAATGTATCACTTTCTGGCCATCAGATATTAGGCATGGATATATACATAGTGATCGTGATTTTCTAAAGTATTACATCGCTTTGTAAATGTTTATTATTACCATTTGATGAGTCTCCCCATACAGTTTGATAGAGTGCTTGGACCCGGAAGCCCCTTCGTGTGACGTCACACTTAACAAGCGGATTATGGGATTTGTTGTTAAAAAGTGCACTAAATCAAGGATTTACATTATTAACAAAGTACATTGATAATGATCAAAACCGTATCATAATAAGCCACATAAAAAGATGCAGATATATATAAAACATCTTATATTTGATATAATATCTTATATAAAAGGTATTCATCCAAATTGGCTTTAAGTGGTAGACTAATTATCTGACCAATCAGAGCAAAGCAGGCTCTTGGATAAGCAGGGTTTAGAGCAGAGATACCCAAACTAGGGCCCGCAGGCCAAAGTTGGCCCATGGTTGATTTGGCCTGCCATCCCATCTGATAAGAGAGGGAGAATGATGGGGATGGTTTAAAGACTGCCATTACAAATTTAATGTAACCTTTTATTTGTTTATATCATTAAGCTACAAAAAAGCTAACTGAAATGAAATATTTCAATTTAAATGGTGGAAATTAATCAGATTTAGTTTAAAATGTACATGCTGTCAACCAATGGATAGAGGAATTTGGTGAGCGAATCAGGCAGATTATGCTTGACTAGCGTATTTAACATTGTTTATATATAGTACTTTTGATTGAATTGACAGCATTATTGATTGTTTATGTTTTATTATAATAAGTTATAACTAAAAAGTTATACTGCATTAGTTAATACTACTGAAATAATATTTATTTTTTAAATATTGTAAAATGGTTTAGGAAATTACCCATAGCAACTTTAATGTAAAATAGTTAGGTATATTTATCTGCGACCCACGACTATCAATAATATTTGGCTTTTGGCCCTTCATACGAAAAAGTTTGGGCACCCCTGGTTTAGAGAGACCATCAGTGCATCCAAAATTGCATAATTCCCTACTACATAGTATGTAAAAAAAAGTAAGTAAGCTGTTTGTCTGAATTTATAGCATTGGAAAACAGTAGGTGAGAAGTGCCTGGATGTCCTACTAATTTCGGTGAGATTCTGAAGTGCGCAATGGACACTTTACTGTCCTATAAGGCCATGGGTGAGGATTTATAAATGGGATCAAAGTGACGCAACGGTTAGGTCATGTGATAATGATAAATGACAGCTGTAGAACATCCAAATTTCATTTATACTATTCATATTCATACTATATACTGTATGTAGAACATACTTTTCAACGTCTGTAAAGTAAATTTACATTCAAATGTAGTACCTACCAGACTAGTATGCGATTACTGACGCAGCTCGTATCTTTGAATGAACTGTTTCAGACAATGTGAGGGAAAAAGAGGTGATAAAACTAGTGTTTTTCAACATTGGACGATAAAATCGGATTGTAGATGACCTCAAAACTATTTTAAAATAGCATATCAGGGGCACTTTAAAAAAACACACACACCTACCCACAGTGTAGACACATTAAACACACAAACACACACACAGAGGAATACATGAGGTGCTCTTCCATGCACATGCTCTTGTGAAACACACACACTCACATACACACACTTACAGACACAGACACGGTTTAGTGCATGACACAAGGATAGAGAGAAGCAGAGGAGACAGACCCTGGTCCTTGAAGGCCATCAGTCCCAGATTTTTGATGCCACAGGGTCCTAAAAAACACAATTTTGTTTTCATCTTAAGAGCGCAGTTTGGATTGATTGTAAAATGATTATATTTGAGGACTTACAATGCAGACACTTCATGCACTAAGCCATGAGTAAACAAGTAAAGCACTTCAATAGCTTACACGTACACAAAGTCACACAAGAGTACATGAATGCATGCATGCGTACAGTACAAAATGCTACTAAACATACATGCCCTCCTTCATTATACTTTGGCTCTGATTGATTTACAGTAAACAGAAAAAAAATCAAGGCAGCAGTTCACTACATAAAATCCTAAATTGTTGTCTTACCTCCTGAGTTATTAAATGATTGAGCTGTGCCATCGGCATCTGCTAAATGACAAGTGATCAAATCAGTAGCGCCCCAGACAAGCTGTTTAGCCACGTCAAGAGCTCTCAAGACATCAGAGAACAGACAGAAACGCACGTATTTACCTGGTCCTGCAGTGCACTTTCGAAAGGAGACACAATGCACAACTACTTTCTGATGTTAAAAAAACAAACAAATAAATGTCAAAGAAAAAGATGAAAGTAGAAATTATGCTTGATAAAGTATCGACTTTGAATATTATATGAACTCTTTAGTTTAAAATTATATTTAAGTTTCATAAAGATTAAAAAAACTGTTCCATGACAATTAAGCACACAATATAAAAATAAATTGTATATACACATAGCTGTATTATATGAGAAATTTACACCATAAGGAAATAAAATGCATAAAGCTTATGAACATTATATAATTAAGTCAAGATTATGATGAAGTCTAAATTATGACTTTAATTACTTAAATAACAACTTACGGTCAAAAAATATACTATTTAAATTCATAATTATAATATTTGGTCAAAAAATGACCTACATGTTTCTCAGTATTTTGACATAAATATGATATAACGTTGGAACTATGTTGGAATTGTGACCAAGTTCACATTATGACTTTAAGAGCCCTATAATACACCCAGCGCAATAAGGCGCAAGATGTGTTTGGCGTGATTTGTTGCTATTTTCAGACCAACGCAACCCTAGTTTTCCAGCTGTGCGCCACATTGTTTAAATAGTAAAGCCATTTGCGTCACTTTGTGGACTCATGGATGTTCTGGTCTAGAATGGAGGTGTGTTAAGGTGCATTGTTGGCGCGTTGCTATTTTGAGCAACTAAAATAGACTGCACATTTAACCAGCTGAAAACTGGTCTAAAGTCCAGCGCAGAGTGTGTTAGTTGTGTGCCTTAAACGCCTACACATTGCATACACACAGGATGTACAGCAATACAGAAATATCTTTACAAATGAAAAAGAATAAGGATTAAAATATTACAAAAATTATTATTTTCTACGAAAATATAAAATCCACTGCTTCCATGCCTCATCTCAGGGGCCTTTTTTCAGTTTATTCATGGCAAATTGTTTTTGTATAATGTTATTATTATTACTATTATAATTTATTATATGCATATTTATATTTGTTTTAATAAAAACAAGCTTAGTTTTGTCCACACATATGCATCACCATCATACGGGGCATAAGAATAGGACATGTGTTTGGGTATAACTTGAATTTAGAAATTAGAACTGAATTTAGAAATAGTTTTGAAATAAATATTTGCGCTTAACAAACAAAATTAAATATGTAGGCTAATGGATGTCTTCAGGGGAGTGCGTACAACACTGTTTTCTTATCCACGCAAGTAAATGAGTAAAGAATAAAAGTAAAGTAAAGAGAAAGTAAAGAAGCCGAATGGAGGAGGCTTGTTCTTTATCCTCGTGCTGCAGATGGTCTGTTTAATTGTTTTTCTCGCTAGTGAAACGTTCAGTTTTTCCAATTAGTCCGCCATGTAATTGGCAAATGCACCATGGCGCGACGCAACTGACTCTTAAAGGGAATGGGAGATAAGCAAACTGTATTCTTCTGTCCTTAAAATAGCAAAAGTGGATTCAGACCCTTAATGCTTTTGCTCCATGAGCTTTAGACTTTGCACCTAGATCGCTAAAATAGAGCTCTAAAAGTCATAATGAGATAAAACGTGAAATGAATCATTTCAAAATACAGAATTATGTCTTAAGACTTTTTAAGTATTCTAAAGGCATAATCTCAACATAGGATGTCATAATTATGAATTCAGTATGCCATCATTTTAAATATTAGTTTTTTTCTTATATGGCAGAAACAGGCTTCAATAATAATGTATAAAATTAATTTACTAATTAACTAATTATTTAATAGTTTAATAATTCTTTGATTTTAAAATTTACACATACTTTGTCTTTTGTTACAACAATTTCATAAAAAAATACATACATGACAAGATCAATGATAATCATAATAAAAAGAAACTCCCCCAAAAGTAAAATGTCCAAATGCATTATAGTAATAATGACAGGTTTCAGAGTAAAATGTGTTCAGTTGTCATGAATAAATAATGTGACTATGCTGAAATGTCCTAAAAAATAGGCTTCATTTCTTTACACAAAGTACTGCGTTTATGAAAAATGATCCAGATATGATTTTGTCAGATTCACACTACCACTTCAGCTTTGACTGATAACAAAAAAGAAAGAAGAAAGAAAGAAAGAAAAGATGCCGATGGCACCACATCATCATCTCCCGGCTCAGGAGCTACTAAAACAGTGTATTATTTATTTATTTTTATTTTTAAAAATTGTCAGTGAACTGCTCCTTACAGCATCAGACATTTTGGTAGTGCCTTTCAATCAAAATATTAGCAAGAAAAATTAGGTAAAGATTATGCAAAAAAAGCACATACAGAAGTATCATACATGCACAAGTGGAAAAAACACATGTATACATACACATAATATATAAATACAAACACACACACTCAACACACATTATAACTTAAACAAAAGACTGCACTGTATATTATTTTAAGGCAAGACACTGCAGGTGAATAGGGTAGAATCAATAACTTACGGTTATCACCATACCTCCATAGATGATTGATTATATTAAAGGGATAGTTCACCCAAAAATGAAATTGTACTCACTTATTGACTCTCCCTCAAGTCGTTCCGAACCTTTATGAGTTTCTTTCTTCTGTTGAACACAAAGAATATATTTTGAAGAATGTAATGAAATCAGTAACCATTGACTTCCGTAGTAGGAAAAACAAACACCATGGAAGTCAGTGGTTACCGGTTTCTTACATTTATTAACTTGTATTGTGTTCAACAGAAGAGGTTTGTGACAAGTGAAGTGTGAGTAAATAATGACATAATTTTCAGTTTTGCATAAACTATACCTCTAAGAATTGCAAACTTTTTTTAAATTATACATTTTATAAATTTCTGTCAATAAATATGCAAACGATGTTCATCATTTCAGTGTTTCTCAACCATGTTCTTGGAGGACAACCAAGACTGCATATTTTGAATATCTCCTTTATCTGTCAAACCCATTACAGGTCTTTCAGTCTCAGCTAATGAGCCAAAGATCTGAATTAAGTGTGTTTGGTTAAGGAGACATGGAAAATGTGGAGAGTTGGTGGTCCTCCAGGAACGTGGATGAGAAACACTGCATTATTTAATCAAATTTACACTCATTTGCATACATTAGTAGAACATATAATGAACACTGGATGCAACTAGGCTCAAAATTCTTGTTTAATTTTTCTTTGTTTGATATTAAAACTTGATTTCATATTAGAGTCAAATGCTTTTAAAGATGGAATTTTGGGAATCTCTTTTTATCTCCATATAATTCAGAAAACAAACTTTATGAGCACAACCCTAAATAAAAAGCTTCATAATATACTGTAGATATGCATAAAAATGATCAATTCTGCTCTATTTATGTGCAGCTGAAATTAAGATTTAATATTCAGTACAGACAGTCATCTATAGACACAAAAAAATGCAACAAAAATAACACTCATAACTGCATATCATTTTCTCTATGTAACACTTTATAAAAAATATTTAATAAAAATTAAGTAAATAAAAATATATACAAATAAATAATAAATGAATAAATTAACTTAAATCTTAAACATGAAAAATATTAAACAACAGTGTTTTTCCTGCAGTGTCTCGCCTTAAACATGCATTATCCAATCAGAACCTTCACTCATCCTCACTCACTCATTCCAGCTCTCACCTCCAAGTCCTCTCGGTGTGAGCGATCCCTGTCCTCGAAATCACGAGTCCTCCTGCGGGCTTCCTCAAAAGCGGCCTGGGCTAAGGCGTCCTCATGCTGTGTATAGACACACAAACAGACACAAAGCCAGGCAGCGGTCAGTCATTTCTGATGTACGTGAGATGCAGTTTGACAGCGCGAGGTATTTTGCTGTACCTGTGCTCTCTCATCATCATATTCCAGACAACCCATGCCATCCAGACGGTGAAGATCAAGCCAGCCTCTCCAGATCACACACACTCCGTTCAGGATCATAGGAGCTTTCAGGTACACCTGCACACATACATGTACATGCATACTTGGTTATTGTGGTTGATATGATGTACACACACAGCACGATAACAATCAATATGAATAAAATAATAAAAAGAATAATTAGATGGAAATCCTGTTTTGTTGCTTTTAGAGAGCAGATTTTGAAGGGGAAAAAAGTTAGGAAAATAGTTTAACTGAGCGATGTCTGGGTCAGTAATCAGACACTTACTGGTTTACTGTGGATCTATTAATTAATTTAAAAAACATAATTAATTAAACATTTTATTTATATTAAAATTAATTCCTGAAATATAGATTCCTAATAAAAAGTAGTTTCATAATAATATCATAATATTCATTCATTCATTCATTTAATAATGTTTTATCATTATGTCTTCTCAAATTAAAATTAAAATGTCTCTCCAAAAAATAAATAAATAATAAAAATAGTAATGAATAAATGCAATGAAAACAAATTATGCCTAGAAATAATTAATTCATTATCCACGTTTTAAAAGTCTAATTGAATCACACACACACACACACACAAAAAATATATATATATTTTTTTTTTCATTTGTCATCATTTTAAAGAATTTTCTATTTCTTTATCTTACAAACATATTTTATTACTTATTCATCAAACAATTACAGCATTCAGCAACTACAACGAACTCTCCCTAACTCCAGCCTGTCCACAAAGACAACACAGGCCCTTGAAACAGGTGAAATGCCATAACCACCTACTCCACATTTGAAAACCCCCTCTCCACGTCACAGCCGGCCAGACAATGGCTAATTTGAATTGTAAAACACTTTGTGAGTTGCTCAGTCAAACGTCTGGCAGAGAATGGCTTCAAAACTGAACATACACACACACACACACACGCAAAACACTGACAGCAAAAAAAAGTTTTAAAAGAACTTTTAAATTTTGAAAAGCGGTAATCTGTTTTGTCTAATTATAAGAAAACATACAAAATACACTTTTAAGCATTTCATTTATGCAATTTATCAATTTGTGCCTGTAGATTTCAAAATACATATACATACATGTTTTCTCAAAATGAGTTTTTTCTTCAGTACTGAGCCATAAATCTCCACTTAACCTGCACTTGTATGCACTAAACTTTACAGTGTCATTCATATCTATATTCTAAAAGTGTTTACAGAGAGATATGATCACATAATTTGCCTGATTATACAAAAAATATATACACTCACCAGCCACTTTATTAGGTACACCTTACTAGTACCGAGTTAGACCCCACTTTGCCTTCAGAACTGCTTTAATCCTTCATGGCATAGATTCAACAAGTTACTGGAAATATTCCTCAGAGATTTTGGTCCAAATTGACATGATAGCATCACGCAGTTGCTGCAGATTTGTTGGCTGCACATCCATTATTCAAATCTCCCGTTCTACCACATCCCAAAGGTGCTCTATTTGATTGGGTTCTGGTGACTGTGGAGGCCATTTGAGTACAGTGAACTCATTGTCATGTTCAAGACACCAGTCTGAGATGATTCACGCTTTATGCCAAGGCGCGTTATCCTGCTGGAAGTAGCCATCAGAAGATGGGTACACTGTGGTCATAAAGGGATGGACATGGTAAGCAACAATACTCAGGTAGGCTGTGGTGCTGACACAATGCTCAATTGGTACTAATGGGCCCAGAGTGTGCCAAGAAAATATCCTCACACCATTACACCACCACCAACCTTAACCGCTGATACAAGGCAGGATGGATCCATGCTTTTATTTTGTTGACGCCAAATTCTGACTCTACCATCTGAATGTCACAGCAAAAATCGAGACTCATCAGACTAGGCAACATTTTTCCAATCTTCTATTGTCCAATTTTGGTGAGCCTGTGCGAATTGTAGCCTCAGTTTTCTGTTCTTAGCTGATAGGAGTGGCACCCAGTGTGGTCTTCTGCTGCTGTAGCCCATCCATCTCAAGGTTTGACGTGTTGTGCATTCAGAAATGCTCTTCTGCATGCCTTGTTTGTAGTAGTTATTTGAGTTACTGTTGCCGTACTATCAGCTCAAACCAGTCTGGCCATTCTCTTCAGCACTCTGGCATCCACAAGGCATCTGCATATGGGATATTTTCTCTTTTTTGGACCATTCTCTGCAAACCCTAAAGATGGTTGTGCGTAAAAATCCCAGTAGATTAGCAGTTTCTGAAATACTCAGACCAGCCTGTCTAGCACCAACAACCATGCCACGTTCAAAGTCACTTAAATCAACTTTCTTCCCCATTCTGGTGCTCTGTTTGAACTGCAGCAGATCGTCTTGACCATGTCCCTAAAAGCACTGAGTTGCTGCCATGTGATTGGCTGATTAGAAATTTGCGCTAATAAGCAGTTGGACAGTTGTACCTAATAAAGTGGCCAGTGAGTGTATTTTCTGGCTGTTTGCAGAATTTTCTGACCTTTAAAAAGAGAGTCACAGAATTCACTCGGTAAAAACCTTGGATGTTATTATTAATATTATTAACTAAATAAATAAAAATAATGCTAGAAAAATCTAACAAAAATTAGACATCCCATGTTCAGCTTTTTGTGCTTCAAATGCATGCAAATAAACTCATAAATACATAATTCCACATTTTCAGATTTAAACCTTTCAGAAAACTTGTAATACAAAAGAAATGTTTGGAATCCTTAATGCAATTAATAAACGGGAAGTACCGTGTTATTGATTTGTAATTTTCTACCCTGTTCACCTTCAGAGTACTGCCATAACCATTACGTCCTGTCCTCCCTCAGCCAAAGACTGTATGGCAGCCTCCAGTGTTTGCTTCCTGTGATGAGAGTGTTTATTTATAGAGGCCAGCGTAGTAGAGTAAGGGTACACCGATGCAGAGACAAGCAAAGCCTGTCTGAATTTATTTATACTGACGAGTGCACATGATTGCATCCGTGTGTGAGACTCAGACCATGAGAGGGACTATGTATAAGACAAGGTGGACAAAGAGTGAGAGAGATGTTGAGAATGTGGAGACAGGGGGGTATATGAGCGTCTGTCTGGCCCCGAGCCACAGGAATATCACATCTCTGCCACTGAGGAATCCGGCCTGAGACAAAAGCGTGCAGTCTGTCGGCCTGTGGGTGCTGTTTATTTCTGTAACTGCAGTGAAAGAGGCCAGCTATAAATGCAGACACATATTCACGTATCCTCTGCGTAACCCGCCAAAAACAACGCCAGTCGCCAAATAGGAGCGAAGTTCCAACGTGCCCAAAAACACAGGAATATTGGCTAGTGGTGTTGGATAGTCAAGTGACCGGCCAGACAAACACACTCCAGCAGAGCAGACACAACACCAGCTTTGTCTGACTTTACTGCCGTCCTTTAAACATTAGTGTATGTGTGTGTATGTGTGTTGGAGTCAGTTCAGAGGGTGTTTGCCCTGGTTTCATACCCACTAAATTCACCACATTGACGTGAATGCTGTCTGCTATAAAAATAGCAAAGCAATTCATTTATTGAACAGTAATTTTCATATTTGAGAATAAAAGATACATTTAATAAATGCATGTAGAAAACTGCCTAATGAGCATCATGGACATACTGTCTGTATTTTGTTTTAACATGGCTTTAATTTATTCCTCTGATGCAAGAGTGAATTTTGCTTCCGTGTCACATGATCCTTCTGAAATCATTAATTTTGCTCATTTGATGCTCAAGCTACATTCATTCATTCATTCATTCATTTTCTTGTCGGCTTTGTCCCTTCGCCACAGCGGAATGAACCGCCAACTTATCCAGCACGATTTTACACAGCGCCCTTCCAGCCGCAACCCATCTCTGGGAACTTCCACACACACATTCACACTCATACACTATGGACAATTTAGCTTACCCAATTCACCTGTACTGCATGTCTTTGGACTGTGGGGGAAACCGGAGCACCCGAAGGAAACCCACGCGAACCCAGGGAGAACATGCAAACTCCACACAGAAACGCCAACTGACCCAGCCCAGCCGAGGTTCGAACCTGCGACCCAGCGACATTCTTGCTGTGAGGCAACAGCACTACCTACTGCGCCACTGGGTTGCCCCTCAAGCTACATATTTTTTTATTATTTTTTGAGAACTGTCTAATATTTTCTTGAAAAACACGTTCTCTGATGAATAGATATGCACTCATAAAAGATTACTGCTGCTTGTTTAAACTACCTGAGCTGAAACCACACAATTCTTGTAACCTCTTTGGCCATTTTATTTGATTTATGTTCAGTCCACTTACTTTTGTAAACCATTAAGTGAACTTAAGCATTTTGTGTTGTGACAACATGAATGAATTGTGTTGGTCCAACTACCTGGTTAGGGGATTTGTAGTTCCCAGTATGCTTTGCGTGGGATTGAATTAAAAGAGGAAAATGTTGATAAAAGTAATCTTTTAAAGTTTGTTCAAAGTTAATAGAAAGACTTGTTAGAGTTTAATCTTCACTTTATTTTGAAGATTTAGAAGATTTTCAAGTAATGCTTTGAGTTTTGAGATTACCACCTTGCAGAAGCACCCATGCTTTGGGTGTTGGCAGCTTAATTAGCAAAAATGCAGTTTGTTGCTTTGCTCAGTGAGCAATAACTGTCCTAAAATGGGTTCTGAGATCAGTTTTAATCAACTGTATATGTAACTTGTGAAATATACTTTTAGTTCATTTAGGATAACTTCAAATAAAACTAAGAGACTTCAAAATGTATGACACATAATAGACATGATGTCTGATATTATCAGACCTTTGAGTTAAAGTTAAATAAAAATACAAATTATTTAAGCTTTTATTTGATAAAATCATGTTGGACCAACTCAATTGCATTTAATTGTATAAATTTTTTTTTAATTGGTGCTAAACAACTTAATTGAATGGATATCCTTCCCTTAAATAAACTGAGTTTATCCAATGAGTTTTCTAAACTGAGTTTATCCAATGAGTTATAATTTTGGCCATATTCTACCAAAATCTGAGCTGAAACAATCTTTATTATTGTACTGATCAATTTATGCATGTTTGCTGAATAATTTGGGTGTCTTTAATCTAATAAAAAAGGTTTAGAAACTACTTTACTTCAAAAATTGCAAAGTAAAAACTTAATTTCATTGAATATTTAAGATAGATTTAAAGAAGATATTCAAATAAAACATACTATTTAATTAAACATAACTATAAAATTATTATATTATTAAAAATATTTATTTATGTGTGTATTTATGTACATAAAATATTAATTTATATTGATTATCAATAGCATAACCAAAACCAAACACAATATAACATTGAATAGAAGTGAAAAATGTCTTTAAAAATGCAAATGAAATTAAATTAACAGTCATCTTGTCAATTTAAAACATCTGTGGAAATTATACAAGACAATTTGTGCCAAAATCTGTACATCAAAAATTGTTAAATGCCAGTTTAAATGGCACATTATTTGTTTTCCATGGACTTGGCGAAGTCATAAATATATTCTATGGGTCAAAATTCTAGATTATTTTTTTGTTTATGCCAAAAATCTTTAGAATATTATGCAAAGATCATGTTTTAGGTTTTTAATAAGAATGGCCTTATTTCTGCCTCACTTTACTATACTGTAGTTTGACTCTTAAACAAAAAAAAACTGATGCTGATATATAGCTAAATGTGAGTGGGTCACATGTTAACATGTTCATGGTAACATCAGCAATTATGATGTCTGAATGATATGGTGTTTCCATTAATGAACCAGATCTGCCCATGTTATGTCTACACGAATGTCTGTGTTACTGACGAGAGAAGGTTTCTAACTCTCTATGAATGAAAACAAATAGTTTTTTTGCTTAAATATCCAAGTGGGCTCACCACAGATGTATAAACACAATTGCAGCTCTTGCCTGGAGATGTTTGCTGTTGTACAACCACTAAAAGGCCACTATTATGAATGACACTGATGAAATGTTTACCAAAATCAAAAGATAAACCACAACCTCTCTGCAGGTCTAACTAACAAAGACACGAGGCAAAGAGTCTTATAAGAATCAATGGTTCAATAAACCACTATACTGTTGGAGTCGCGGTGTAGTGGTAGGATTTACATTCACAGCATATTAAACTGCAGCTGAGGTGCTGCCATGCACACTGATGCCAATTTAAATCCATTTAGCCATAAACAAACAAACAAATGCATACATAAACAAATAATCCAGCTTAATAATATCATTGAATTGTTTTTTACTTAAGTATTATGGTTAGTGCAAAACATATATAAGTCTTTAAACAATAAGTCTTTAATCTTTTAAAAATATATATATTTTACATGCATACCCTCAGAGGCACAAACATAAAGACAAGCTATATTGAAAATTTAGATCTGTTTAAAAAATAAATTATGATTCTCAGAATAGTCAAATAAAAAACATAAAAATGCTTCAATTACAGGAACCTCTGACAGATTGTTAATTGCTGTGGTCTATTTAAAAACATATATTTTCATATAAATGAGTAAATTATTAATTCAATGCTTAAACCATGCTTAAATAAAGAGTTGTGAAAACCCAGCTACAGACTTTCATTTGAATAAAGGTAGTATATGACAACTGAAAAAAGAAAAAAAAAACTAAAACAAAGGCACAACTAAAAATCAGTGTTTATATCTGAACCATAAACTTTTATCTCAGAAATTCATGATCATTTAAATTTTTGTGACAGAAATAATGATACTGTAAAAAACCAAGGCATAAATACAGAACCGAATATCTGCTATGATTACACTTTTTTTGTATAAATAAGATTGCAATCTTATAAATCATAAAACAATCAATCATGTTTTTCTGAAGAAGTCCAAATAAAAGTGATATGAAAGAAAATCTGAGTTTTCACAGCTGAAGAAACAGCAGCTTTCCTGTCAGCAGTGAAGGACTTTTCTGACTCTGTTCCCTTTCGAAACAGCCTCACTCTGCTCCATCTGCCTCTTCCACCCCCACACCTGCCCTCCCGAAACTCCTTCCCCATGTTTCCTTACAGGATGTGCTGTAGGCTGTGATCTGTGTCCCCCTCAGCAGTAAAACACAGGTAGGAAAAATAAAGCTCAGCTCTGCGGCAGTTTAACTAAACATCAGTGAAGCTCACAAGTCAACGGTCTGACTGAAATCATATCCTCAACCACACTGGGTTTTTACTTACAACATGAAGTTGACTGTGCATACTCACATACAGCTATGGAAAAAAACTATGGACAAAACTATACATTTCTTAGTTATTATGAGTAAAATGTTAATATTTGTATTGTTCTAAAAAAACATTTCTTTCACATTTAAAATAAAAATTCTTTCATTAAAAAAGGTGATAAAATAACAAATGTTTCAATACTATAAAGCTAAGAAAATAGGTGTGATGGTGCGCTCACACCAGACATGGATGAAGCGTCCATGTCGTGATTATTAGGGGCGTGATTATGATGTAGTGCCTGTTGTTGGTGTCCCGAAGGGAAATCCTCTTAATGACACTGAACAACAGCTCATCAAACTGGACTTGGCTCAGTCTGAAGCACCGCTAAAAGCCTCCATCATCCAGGTGCAGTTTCTGGAGGAGTTGATGAACTTACAGAGCTGGGTGCACCTCAGAAAGGATCTAGTGCACTCAGACACAGCACCGAATGTACCTACGCTGTTTTTTCAGCTTTCCTAAAGCACATAAAACACAGCTACTATAAAATCCATGTTAGCCATTTAGCAATGAAACTAGAGTCATTGATCAGACAGAAGCCCTGCCCATTCTGCAAATCCGCATCTATTGTGAAGCGAATTTGACACATGAATGAAGCGAGTAAACTCAAAATGTTTACGTGTCTATTGACATGCGAATAGTGCAATTTATTCACACGTGCCACGTCTGGTGTGAACACAGCATGAGTCTTAAATAAATAAAAAAAAATTGTTTTTTTTTTTTGTTATTTTATGTAAATAATAATAATAATAATAATAATAATAATATTAATAATAATAATTGTTCTTAAAGAGATAGATCACCCAAAAGTTTTTATTTACTTTATACCAGAGATGGTCAAACTGGGGCCTGCAGGCCAAAGTTGGCCCATGGTAACCTTTGATTTGGCCCGCCACCCCATCAAAAAAAGAGGGGGAGAATGATGGGAAAGGTTGGGACAAATGGGGCACTTTCCCGCATGGTCAAACCTCCTGGTCTTCAGTTCGCACAATCATAACTCACCTCAGCCTTAACACCGCCTCCAAATAAGTCACTCACCTTCGATCGATCGAAAGCACCCACAACCTTCTTCACCTCGCGCAATCATAAGCACAACCACCCCCGTCATCACTTTTGCCCTTAAATGGTTATGAACTTTTATAAGTTTCATTCTTCTGTTGAACACAGACAAAAAAGATATTTTGAAGAAAGCTGAAAACCTATCACCATTGACATCCATAGTAGGAAACACAAACACAACAGAAGTCAATGGTTAAAGGTTTCTTCAAAATATCTTTTTTGTCTTCAACAGAAGAAAAAAACTCAAACAAGTTTGTAACAAATGAAAGGAGAGTAAATGATGAACTATAAATGGTGAACTATCCTTTTAATATTTTATTTTAAATCTAAAAGAAAT
The DNA here is from genome assembly GCA_903798195.1 of Danio kyathit. NCBI lineage: Eukaryota > Metazoa > Chordata > Actinopteri > Cypriniformes > Danionidae > Danio > Danio kyathit. Next base: position 30,818,433 of record LR812536.1, on the reverse strand, counting down.
GTTTATTTCTTATGTTTCACTCTCCAACAAGTAACTATAAATCACAAATCCATACAATTGTAAGCCAGTCTCTTCTTTTCCATAAATGTCAACATAATATCAAAGAACCTACAGTAATTACAGAGCAAAAATGTAAACAAACTGCTGAGAAATCACAATCTTCCAAACACGGTGGAAATTTAATATCTCAGAGAAATGAAAAAGCAAAGGAAAATCACCCGTTTCCTAAGAACCACAGTACAATGACTCCATACATCGGAAATAAATGCTGAATATGAATCTCAACCTACATGTATTTTTATCATTTGGGGATTCTTTTTGCTGTCTCATTTGTCCAACTCAAACAGTTTCTCCTCCCAACAAATACAGGCCTTATAGCCATTAATAATATATTTAAAAAGCCTTTCTGGTCTTCATCCAGAAAGAACATTCATAACTCCATCAGCCTAAACACACAGTTTTCATTGGGGTTGAGCCAGCAATGCAGACATATGAGAAAAGCAGTTCTTTTGCTTTCTTCATCTGCTTTCTTTCATTATGTATTTCTAGGAGATGATGAGTAGTCAAGTCACCCCTTGAGGACTTGTGAAGACCCAGGTAAAAGAAGCTGGTATGAATGGGTAGCTACATTCGTGTTATGGTTTACATTTGTGGATGTTCTGGTCTTAAATTAGTACCTTAGTAAGACTGCAGATCTTTCTTTCAGAGTTAAAGTCAACATGACTTGCTGTTTTGTAAGCCATTTGTTTGCATAATGTCATCTATTTTTGAGTGAAACATTATTCAATTTGTAAAACGCCAGAAGAGAGCCAGACCCAATGTTGGTATACTCAAAACAGCAGAAATGTTTATTACTTTTAATTGAGTAAATTAGTATGTTTATACCATATATGTTCAACCATCCCAAAGTTTTGAGTCAAAAGTTTTAGGGCTGCTTTTGTACCGTAAAACAATGAAATATTATTATGGTTTAAAAAAATGTTGCAAATTTTGCACATTACAATCAACTGATACTGTTTTTCCATCTACTAAAATATGCCACTAACACTTTCCCATAAGGTTTAAGTTTTAGTTACTGTAGTTTTTGGACTCTCACCTTACTTATTGTGAGCTTGTTCAAAATGTCTATAAAAAGCTTAAACAAAAGCTATTTGTTTATGGGAAAATTAGGACAAAATTATCTTCATGCCATAATCTTGTACACCTTGTCATACTGTTTACCTGTTTGGTGACTCACAACAAATGATATCTTGGAGCTAGACTCTACAAGCCTATAAGATTCACAATAGACTTTCTGGATGGACTCATCATTGTTTTGCGCTATCACTCTCTAATGCAGGGGTCTCACTGTCGGCCCGTGGGCCATTTACAGCCTGCACTTTTCCTCCCTTTGCTACTGACGTCAAAAATATAACAAGATTCTCAAACTCATTTTTTGAACCTCTATCATTGTTGTGCAGTCGTGTCTAGCCACTTGTGGTTTTGACCCGCCACCTATAATCGACATTTAAAGTACTGCATTCAGATAAGTTTTACTTTCATTTTCTCTCAGTGTACGATCGAGAGAAACACACATGCGTTTTAATTCTGTGGCTGATTTAAACGAAAAAATATATATCCGTAAGTGCTCTATTTTTACTAAAGCTCTACTTTTGTGAATATTCAAGGGTTGTTTGATTATCATTAGTTTTATACCACTTGTATTTTGTTGTACAAACACTTCTTCATGGTTTACACATTATGCTGGTGGTTTACCAAATATGATAAATTTGCTAATATTCAATTTGAATGGTCTCATTTAATAGATTTTCCTCATATGCTTATTAAGATTTGCATAAAAAACTTTGTACATTAGTAAAATTGCACTGCTAGTTAAATTGAACTTGTTAAAGTAAATGTGAATATGTTACACACTTTCCCCCTCTTTGTTGTCGTTTTACAAAAAAATAAAAATATTGAGAAGAACAATTGCCAGTAAAGTCACTAAAGTTATCCAAACTGCTTTCGACTGTTCTTACGCTATTGGGACAATACAACTGTTTGGGGCAGAATAATGATTATCATGCCTATTATTTGTAGTATTTTCATAGTAATTTAAACTACCCCTTCAGTATGTACAACAAGAAACAAAAAGTTAGTTTTGACTACATATACTCTGTGAAAGAATGACTGTGTGTCGGCAAAACACACTGCATATTTCAGCAGCTGATGTGTGACACAATAACACCTGCTGATTTTCATTATCCCTGGTGACAGGTAATGCTTGAAATATAAATGTCATGTCTGTTGTCCTAAGATGCATCAATTATGTCAGGTTTCCACTTTTTTCTTGTGTTTGAATGTTAAAACGGCCTTCCTATTAATTGTCAGTAACTGAAATAGCACCCCGCCAATTTGAGTTTGAGACTCCTGCTCTAATGCTTTATCATTTCAAAATTACATTATGAACACAGGGATTAAACTGTACTATCAAATTCTAACTAGTGCTACCTCAGTAGCCCTTTGTGCTTTGGTACCAAAAATTAATACAAGGACTGATCGTTCCACCAGATCTTTAACAAATGGATGTTTGCCGTTACAGGCTTTTAAAAGTTATGCACAGAGATCTTTCTTTTATGTATTTACAAAAGCCTGGAATGAGATCCCACAACATCTAAAAACAATACCAACACTGAGACTTTTAAAAAAATCCCATGCTCGTCATCTGATGGTCAGTTATCTCTGTAGCCACTGAGATAGTAGCCTGTTTCTCTTCATCTTGTATGTTTGGTGATGGTTTGTACTGTTCTCATGCGTTAATGGATGAGATGTTAAGGGTGTCTGTATGTTTTTTATGTTCTGCAGAGCAGGAACCTGCTAAAAATAACATTTGTGCTGAGTCAGATGCGATCTTTTAATTTTTTCCTGTTTAAAAATTATAATAAATAAATAAATTAGTTAACTACACTTAACTACGTTTAAAAAGCACTGTAAAATAAATTCCTGGTTGCCTTAAATTTTTAAGCTGAATCAAATTAACATTAATGTGTCATTTAAATTACATTATAATGATAAAACAGCTTGTGTAGCTTAAAATTATGTTAGAGACATTATTAATTTAAGTTATAATTAGCATGAAAACACATGTTTTCATGACTTATTTATCATATAATTGTTATGTACATTTTTAATGTACATTTCATCTAACATTAATACATGTACATAAAATACTACAATTTTTTTTAAAATTCAGACTATATTGTAAAGTGTTATCAATTTTCCATATAGCATTTTCAGAAATGTTTTAATAAGACAAACAAATGCTCTTATATATTAGTTTTTTATATAAAAAGTTACATCTTATTGTAAAGTGTTAATAATTTGCCACAATAGTACAAGTTTCTGAAATCTATTACTACAAAGAGCAAGTCACCAAATTAATATAAACATGTATATCTAAAAAATGTTTAACTATCGCTAACAAAGATTAATACATGCTATAAAAAGTCCCTTTAAGGCAAGTCATTTCACTCGTCGGCCATCTCTGAAACACCTCTCGGCCAGTATGCTCTGGCATTCTGTCTGAATGGGAAACCATCAAATCCTCCGAAACTGTTTCCCAAGCTTACGATTACATTACAGATTGGGAATCACCAATAAAATTAATCTTAAACTGTCTCATAAAATTCGTTTCTAAACGTCCGAATCAAACAAAATCGCCATATTTTCAGGTTTGTCCAAGCTAATGCGCATGCGCACTCAAAAGCAATGAGATCACGACACCAACCTCATTTATGGACGTTCTACACTTGATCATCCTCTGGATAATGTTCGTCTGATCGCGCAGCTCTTCTGAAGTAATTCACAACTCGGTCTTGATGGCGAATCTCCTCCAGAAATGAAAGTGACTCTTTGTTCACAAGCTTGTGGGCGTTTGAGTAGTTGCTGTCATGTGATGTGCATTTGACAGGATAGACTGTACCTCACGTTCGTTTAATACGGATCACCAAACCAGAAAACTTTTGTTTTCAAATGCACTTGGTTCATTTAATAGTTCAAATTTCAAGCTTTATGATATATTTCTTATGTCTGTGAAGCAAGTTTTCGCTGAGATTCCAATGCGTTTGCTAACCACCAAACAGTCATAAAAACACATGTCTACTCCAAGCTTTTCCCCCAGAGAAACATCAGTCTGTAGCAATTGCTGATTGGCTCCTGTACTAGTAGGTGGGGCTTCATTCACCATATTGACCGTTACACCTTTCCCCATTCAAAACTATAGGAGTTACATGTCTTGTGTATTCTATAATGTAATGTAATGTAATGTGTATTTCTATAGCGCATTTATTGTGTATGGCCATACACCCAAAGCGCTTCACAATCATGAGGGGGGTCTCTCCACACCACCACCAGTGTGTATCATCCACTTGGATGATGCGACGGCAGCCACAGGACAACGGCGCCAGTGCGCTCACCACACAGCAGCTATTAGTGGAGTGAAGAGACAGTGATAGAGCCAATTCGGTGGATGGGGATGATTAGGAGGCCATGATGGGTAAGTGCCGATTGAGGGACTTTGGCCAGGACACCGGGGTTACACCCCTACTCTTTACGAGAAGTGTCATGGGATTTTTAATGACCACAGAGAGTCAGGACCTCGGTTTATCGTCTCATCCGAAAGACGGCGCCCACTGACAGTGTAGTGTCCCCTTCACTTTTACTGGGGCATTAGGACTCACACAGACCACAGGTTGAGCGCCCCCTGCTGGCCTCTCTAACACCACTTCCAACAGCAACCTAGTTTTTCCCATGAGGTCTCCCATCCAGGTACTGACCAGGCTCAGCCCTGCTTAGCTTCAGTGAGTAACCGGTCTTGGGCTGCAGGGTGATATGGCTGTGGCTATAGTCTTTGATACTACTCAGTGTTACTTTGTTTGTCAAAATGAGTCAATTTTGTAAAGTGTTACCAGTTAGCAGTACACTAAAAACAAAATGCTGGATTCCTTCATGTTGTCCCAACACAAATCGAATTTAAGTGGATTAAACATAAAACAATTAAGTTGTCTGCAAAAAATTGTAAAAATTGTGTCGGTTTAACTTAAACTAAACAAGTAGTTTGAACAAGCAGCAAAAGTAATTTTTGAGTGTAGAAATATACTGTATTATTATGAAATCACTGCACAAAATTAAACAAAGCCAGACTAATTTAGTAGACTAAAATGCTGCATTATCAAAGTATATGTGGTAGTTCTTAAATTAATCCTGCCTTTAAACTGAAAGGACATTGATCAGGGATCTTCAGTGAGTCATTTACAGTATTTACCATATAAACGTGTGTGAGGGATGAAGACTGGAGGTACCGTATAGTAGACGGCGGCTGAGGGTGTGGCGACTGTAAGGATAAGACACAGAGGATCTCTGTGTGTGTGTGTGTGTGTGTGTGTGTGTGTGTGTGTGTGTGTGTGTGTGTGTGTGTGTGTGTGTGTGTGTGTGTGTGTGTGTGTGAAGCTGAGCAGAGGCAGGAGGGGGTGCGAAAGCACGAGTAAACACTGGGATTGAATTCAGCCGCCGAGGCTTTTGATTCAGACAGCCAAAACAATCCCGGACCCTGCACACAGCCTACAGGCCCCAGACAAGACAGACAGGTTTACATGCATCTGTTCATCTACCTCTTTCTCTCTCTCTCTCTCTCTCTCTCTCTCTCTCTCTCTCTCTCTCTCTATTGCTCTCTTTTCCTCTGTGTCAATTGTTATATTAAGTAAACAATCCCTGTACCTTTTGCGCTTTATAAATGTGGGTCTCACTGATGTCTTTTGTGTGTCACTACTATGCCATGACTAAGTCAGAGCGACTTCAAAGTCTGTCTCTTTTTTTATAGACACAATGGCGCAGTCAGAGAGAGATGCCTGAACTTGTTCATCCCCTGAGTTTACATGTACGTGCCCGTGTGTTGAGACTCATGAGAGAGATGATGTGCATAGCAAATTAAGTTTATTAACTACAAATGCACATACACACACACAGACACACAAACACACACACCTTCTCTCTGTGCTACAGGGAAATCTGTGAGTAAGGAGTGTGTGTGTGTGTGTGTGGGCTGATTCCCAACATGTGTTGATGATTATTAGTATTTGATTGTCAGCTGCTCAGTCACTCCCAGCAGATGAGCGTATGGCATTAGACAGCATTCTAATATTAAGGGTTTGTATGTTTATTCATATGGTAATTTTGAAAGCAGATAAAACAAGTAATAAAGGGGCTTCAAAAGATCATAAAAAAGAGCAGGTTTAAATGACCTCCCAAATGCATTGAAGACAGATATAAATCTGATCACTCAGACCACTTCATAAGGTGGTCTGGGACATGGAGCATGTGGTTTTTGAAATCGCATATGCAAATTTTTCCCCTCCCAAAATGGAGGGAAAAAAAACATGCGAAAGCGTGTTAGATATACACTACCTGACAAAAGTCTTGTCGCCTATCCAAGTTTATCCAAGTAACAACAAATAATAACTTGACTTCTCGTTGATCATTTGGTATCAGAAGTGGCTTATATAAAAGGCAAAGACCTCTAGATTATCTTTATTTTACCAAAATAAAACATGATCATGCCTTGATTTTTAGTGAAGTTTCACAAACTAATTTCGATATGAGCACGTGATATGATTGACCGCAGCTGATCTTTCATCTACAATCATTAGTTAGCCAATCAGATTAAGCCAAACTCACTATAAGTAGCCTAGCAAAGAAACTACTCCCTTATCTTCGTTTTCCGAAGAAACCTCCCATCCACCCCTTCTCCCCCGTTCGTCCTTTACCACGGGGAGCTCTTGAGAACAACCTGATCTCGTACTCTTCTTACATGCTCAATCGACCAGGCGGGAGCCCTGGGTTCAATTATCTCCAGACTCAGGGTTCTCTCCTGGGACAGCACGCCAAACCTGCTAATATCATCAAGCAATATCTAAGTTTGAACTCTTGAAATTATTTCATTAGGACAGTAAGGTCTGACTTTGCTTAGACAAAAGTCTTGTCACTTAACAGAAATAATGTACAGTATAGAATATAAAGTCATGGTACAGTGGATAAAAAATTTATATTGTGCACGACTCCTATGGGCTTAGACGATTGCATCCATACATCTCTGCAATGACTCCGATAACTTATTAATGAAGTCATCTGGAATGGCAAAGAAGGCATTCTTGCAGAACTCCCAGAGTTTATCAAGATTTTTTAGTTTCATCATCAATGCCTCCTACTTCATCTTACCCCAGACATGCTCAATAATGTTCATGTCTGGTGACTGGGCTGGCCAATCCTGGAGCACCTTGACCTTCTTTGCTTACAGGAACTTTGATGTGGAGGCTGAAGTATGAGAAGCAGTGCTATCCTGATGACGAATTTGCCCTCCCCTGTGGTTTGTAATGTAATGGGCAGCACAAATATCTTGATACCTCATGCTGTTGATGTTGTCATCCACTCTGCAGATCTCTCACACGCCCCCATAATGAATGTAACCACAAACCATTTTTCCTGACTGATTTCTGTGAAAATCTTGGGTCCATGCAGGTTCCAATAGGTCTTCTGCAGTATTTGTGATAATCAGGATGCAGTTCAACAAATGATTCATTGGAAAAATCTACCTTCTGAACTTTTTCAAATGATCAACTAGAAGTCAACATTTATTTGTTGCTTATTTGTTTATTGTTGCTCCTACAACTGGGATTGACGACAAGACTTTTGTCAGGTAGTGTGAGTCAGATATAAAACCACAAATGCAATAGGAATCGCAGTGCCTCAGATGACAGTTTTGGATTTTTTTGTTTCATTCAATTTTTGTCCAGTCATCAACCATTAAATGATATACATAAATTACATAAATAATGTTTAATTCATTTCAAAGGGCAACATTAAAAGATGAGACAGAGATGCATGATGCACATGTACAGTAGTAACCTATTTCTTTGATTGGTGAGTAAAAAATAATGAAAAATATATAGTGATTTGTTTATTTAAAAAAGCCCAGTGCTTTTCTTTTGGGAGCATTGGTTACAAACAAATCAATGTGAACATTGGCAGTTTTAAATGTTGTGATGCAAGCATCTGTACAAAAAAAAAGATGTTATATGCAGACCACAATGGCTGTAATAGCAGAGCCAGCCTTGTGCACTTGTGATAATGTTTTACTGGAACAACAGTGAAGTACAAAGCCACCTGTATCCTACATATAAAATCATTTGTATGCCAAATAAGTTATAAAGCTTATGTTTTCTTATTCATTTATTTTTTAAAATCAATAAATGACACAGAATTTATCTGGTACTTTTATCGATGTTACCTAGTTAAATGTGCACATTGTACATGATTTAAATATAGGAAACATATCCGTTTAGCGGAGACACGCTTATGTGGCCGAATGTAAATGCTTCTGATTTTTCATTGACGGCACAAAACAGACAAAACAAAACTATCATTGTGCCTAAAATGTCAGTTAATCAATATTAATTTCTTGTTTGTTGCAATTGTGCTCTCTGAATTGTGGTGTACAACTATTATGGTATACATCATTACCTCCAACCCCCAAAAAGAACTGTTAGTTTTATGCTCCTCTTTCTTTCTTTCTTTCTTTCTTTCTTTCTTTCTTTCTTTCTTTCTTTCTTTCTTTCTTTCTTTCTTTCTTTCTTTCTTTCTTTCTTTCTTACTTTCTTTTTATAAATATGCAATACACACAGACATTATTAGGAGCAGTGGGCCAGACTGTGAACAAAAAAGGAAATTAGTGTATAAAATCTATATCATTTGCAATCATGCTGATAGACAGTTCAAGAAAAACTGCTCTCCAGCTTGTGATATCTAAAAATAAAAACGACTGAAACATGACATAGAATTGGAAGGTTGCTATTGTGAAAATGTCAGACAATGTGTACTCTAATTCTTAAAATCTGACTGAAAATGTGTTTGTGTCAATCTTAAATTACAGAATAAACTGTTTAAGAATTCAAAACCGGTGTCGAAATAAAGTGAAATGTTGTAATGTGTACAAGAAAGCAAAACTAACGAGTAGATCTGAATCAGCAGATTCATTACAGATGTGTTTAATCTGCTGGGGTTGCACCTCAGCCCATGAACAATCTCTCAGGCCCCTATGCACATCCTTGATACAAACATACACATGCCTACTACAAAGAAAACTACTATACAAAGGTTAAACCGAAAGTTCATTAGGAGCTTGTTTATCTAGTCTGCCAATCAACTTTGAAATGCATAAGCGCTTGTATGCTCACTCACATGACTAGTCCTCCGGCATCCCGCACACGCTCCATCTCCACCTTTATTTTAATTTCAACTATGTATTAACCAACTTCATTAAGCATCCCGGGGGTTATGTAGAGGCATGCAGCAAATTTATTTGTGCCTTCACAGCCAAATATCTGCATGCTGACTCATATAAAACCTGTCAGCGGGGGAGCAACTGACAGACAGAGCTTGTAATGTGGGTTTAAATTATATATAAAGAATATTCTGATTCTCAAGACGGTCCCCACTGTCTGCTTCAGCTCAAAATATGACAGCAACCCAATGGGGAGAGCTGATAAACTCCACCTGAAGGTTTAATCGCTGTAGGAATCTGCATTAAACAGGCTGTAAAAACACTAGATAAGACAAAAACAGAGATAGGGAGATCTAGAGGAAGGAAAGTGCAAAGTCTAACATGCCACCTAGTGGGTGACATCCTGTTTCCCAGCATGCACCTCTCTAGGGAAACATGGGGGGAGGGACACATCAGTGGCAGATGTGCAACCAACAACCATGTGGAAATGATCAATGCGACCAATTAGAGGCAGAGAGGCGCGATACGCACCCAGTACGCTTCCTTCGTACTATTATACACGCTTGTGCACTACTTAGGCAACACACAGTGTACATTTCCAGTTCTAACATCCATCCCACTCGAAAGTATTTCTGCAAAGGTAAACAAATAATTCGGAATATATTATAAAACGAAAAACAGGAGCTGAAAGGCGTTGTCAGATGTGGAGTGGGGCGAGTTTGTTTTTCTGCTAGATGCATGAGCGGTCCCACGTTCTTGCAGTTTTTGCTGGGCTATTTCTAGCCTGACTAGCACAGGGGTTTCATTTACGAGCGGGCCAAACCCGAGGCCTTCCCAGGGTGCTTTGGGGCAAGGGGAGGCTTCAGCGCGCTCTCATATGGACCTGAATCCCACGCTTCACAAACGAAGCCCTGCCTCCCACACACACACACTCTCTCTCTCTCTAAAATGATTTCCACATCTGTAGAGACAGCCAGACATTTTTTTTTAAAGTGCAGCTACACGGAGAAGGAAAAAAAAGCAGAGGGGAGCGTAGAAAACGGCTTGACCACAGACTTCCTCCTCAAAACGAAACGTCAGCTCCCACATCCCCCACACCCTGGTGTATGACACTCAAAAACCCATGCACTGCCAGCCCCCGATACACATTTACCAATAAAAGGAAGATGTTTGAAGTGAATAAATGGACCCGTTAACTCATAACATGCTATTATGCCAAAGTCACATAGCGCTACTGATTCTAAGCTACTTCATTGTCCGCACATCTACGCAGGAAATGAGATGAAACCAGCAGAACGTTACTTGCACAGCGGCCAATAGTGGCAGCCAAGTGCCGTCTTCTATTCAGAGAGAAAAAGAGAGTGAAAGGGATAGAGAGAGAGAGGGAGGAAAAGAGGCCTTCATTAGACGTGTAGGCCACACACAGCACCCCGTCAGATCGACTGGGACTGTTTAAGCACACACACATTGCTGGTAGGCCTAAACAAATGCTTTTAATTGGAAGGCACTAATTGAAAGGAGAGTTTAAAAGACTTTGAAGGGAATTACTCTGATTGAGGATTTGTTTACCACTGTTACAGCATCTGCTGAAGGCTAAAAAGAAACGCATTGAGAATGACTGGTACAACGCTCACACAAGACCAGATCCCTTCAATTTCTACTTTAATTTCTACTTTATTTTAAGTATGTTTCTTTAAAACCTGTTTTAAGACATTTTAATCTGTTCTTATTTTCTTATAGTTGTTTCTTTTATTCCTGTTTATGTAAAGCACTTTGAATTACCATTGTGTATGAAATGTGCTACAGTGCTCAGCATATACAGTTGCAATCAGAATTATTAAACTCCTTTTGAATTTTTTTCTTTTATAAATATTTCCCACATGATGTTTAACAGAGCAAGGAAACTTTCACAGTATGTCTGATAATATTTTTTCTTCTGAAGAAAGTCTTATTTGTTTTATTTCAGCTAGAATAAAAGCAGTTTTTAATTTTTTAAAAACCATTTTAAGGTCAAATTTATTAGCCCCTTTAAGCTATATATTGTTTTCTCATTAGTCTACAGAACAAACCATCATTAAACAATGATTTGCCAAATTACCCTAACCTGCCTAGTTAACCTAATTAACCTAGTTAAGCCTTTAAATGTCACTTTAAGCTGTATAGAAGTGTCTTGAAAAATATCTAGTGAAATATTATTTTCTGTCATCATGGCAAAGATAAAAAAAAATCAGTTATTAGAAATGAGTTATTAAAACTATTATGTTTAGAAATGTGTTGAAGAAATCTTCTCTTCGTTAAACAGAAATTGGGGGGAAAATAAACAGGGGGGATAATAATTCAGGCATTTTAATAATTCTGATTGCAACTGTATAAGTACACCCCTCACAAATCTATCTTTTAAATTCATATTTTTAATAGGAAGCTATACAATATTATATTTGTGCATATACATTAGATTAGTCAGGACTAAAGCCAAATCTGGAGCTTATCTAACAAAATAACTTACGATAACGGTCCAAAAACTAGCACAGCCAAATGTATATGTTATAGAAAAATATTAAATACAAATTTAAAAAAGAGGAAAAATCAAGAGAAGCAAAACAATGGAAACATTTAGTTGAAATTTTGTAGGTTGTATTTTTTATTTTTATTTTTTGCAATATTTTGCTTGAATTTAATTGTATTATTTTTCAATTTCTAAATAAGTTTGGTGACTAAAATATTATTTTATTAAATATATCTGTTTAATAAATCTGTTTTGTTTAAATGCACCAAAATACATTTCCTATATTTACTGAGAAATTAATACAAATATTCATTTTCAAAATGGGGTGTACTCAATTATGCGGAGCACTGTATATAAATAAACTTGCCTGGTCTTTAATAAAATGTTATATAATTATGTACAGTATGTAAATTGCTACTCAAGTACGGTATCATTTTGGTGCCACTAATTTGATTTTGAGTACAAGTTTTGCGACTAAAGAAAACTATTTGAGAAGAAAGTTATTACATTAAAGCCAAAAATATTAATTCAAAGTTTTACATTTAAAAATGATCATGTTTAACATTGACACATAAATGATTCCCAGGACATTAACAGAGCTTCAAGTTAACTTCATTTTAAATTGGTCAGTTTTTGAATATTTAATATTATTTTCCTTTGACAAGAAACTGATGCTTCTAAGAACATATATTACGTGTTTCCCAATGCAAAGACATTTAATACTATATTTTAAATATAATAAATGCAGATTTTCTGAGCAAGTTATTTCATAAACATAAAAAGTCTATTTGGCAGCACGGTGGCATAGTGGGTAGCACAATCGCCTCACAGCAAGGAGGGTCGCTGGTTCGAGCCCCAGCTGCGTCAGTTAGCATTTCTGTGTGGAGTTTGCATGCTCTGATTTCCCCCACAGTCCAAAAACATGTGGTATAGGTAAATTGGGTAAGCTAAATTGGTCGTAGTGTATGTGTGTGAATGAGTGTGTATGGATGTTTCCCAATAATGGGTTGCAGCTGGAAGGGCATCCGCTGTGTAAAACATATGCTGGATAAGTTGGCGGTTCATTCTGCTGTGGCGACCCCTGATTAATAAAGGGACTAAGCCAAAACGAAAATGAATGAATGAATGAAAAAGTCTATTGAACTCATATCCAAATGTCTGATTTTTGGCCCTAAAATGAGGCTCAAACTTACTGTTAATTTATTTTATTTCCTTTCATAAGGTCTCAATATTATGTCAGAACCCGCAGGTTTTAATATTGTTTTACCTTCATGCAGTTATTTATACAGTTTTGACTCTCAAAGTCCCGGTAACTGACTCACTGAGGAAAAAACTAATCTTGTATGGCCTGAGGGTGAATAAATTAACAGCAGGCTTCATTTTTTGGTGAATAATCCCTTTAAACAAAAGTTCATTTAATCCCCATGATGTCTGACTTAAACAATCTCACTTAATTAGAAAGTCATACTACAGCTTCAGCTGGGACTAATATGCATCTACTTGTTCTACAATGTACTTGACATTAACAGAAATAAAATGGACATGAAACCTGAAAGTTTTGGTGAATTAACCAAAACGTGAAGCCAAATTGAAGTGAATTGAATGAGTGGGGAGCGAGAGACCCATTGCTGGTCGCTGTGGCAACAGTGAGGTGTGTGTGACTGGTGCACTGGCAAGCTGCCCTGCGTTCACACACGTGCCAGGCCATCAGCAGCAGATCTGCAGCATGAGATGGAAAAGAAAACCAGCAGAAGAGCATCTGAAGCCAAGAGACGAGGAGGAAGAACACACACACACACACACACACACACACAGCGCTGACAGAGGGGCATTGTGTCCCCACACCTCATGTGAGGAGCTTTTTGTGAATAAAAGTGTGTGTTTGTGTGTGATCCCACATGAGTGCTAATTATGCAGCAGTTGCTGATCACTGGATTATTCACACATACAGACACAATGTGTCTGACGAAAGTGTGTGTGGGTGTTTGTGTGTGTGTGTGTGCGTGTTTGTATGTGTATTTGTTTTTGTGTGTTTCTCGGGCATCTCTTTATATGAGTCAATGCCTTCAAAAGGTCTTTCCTGGACGTTCCCTCTTTGTTTTCAGAAAAAGAGAAAGACACATTTCACATGTGACAGTAAGTGCTGTATCAGCTGTGTGAGTCAGAAAGCTGTGGTAAATCAACAAAGACAGGTCATGGCTGTGACCATATCTTCTTAAAGCCATTATCTTATCTTACTAATGTTCTGAATGTATTTTTCCTTCCCTCTTAGCTTATCCTGACAGTAGGACACATTGGCCGAGTCTATTTAAGCACACTTAAACTCTCTCTTGTCCACACAACAGCTGCCTCTCTGCCAGTCTTATGACTAAGCTACTGAGGAAGAGGAAGTGACACGACATTCCATTGGCCAGTTTCATGTCAAATGACCCAAACATGACCAAAAAGGTTACACAAGCTGCACATTTCTAGTTTACTTACTAGGAGGAAAAAAGCTAATTGAAGACCAGTCTTGTATATGTTGGTTGGTACATGTCTAGCTGGTGGACCAGCTGTTAGGTAATTGGTTAACCAATAGTTGGTTGACATAGGAAGTGATTCTTTAACATAATTTGCTGATGATCAGTTATGCAGACTTACGTTTTTAAGCAACAAACAAACAAATAAACAATAAATAAATGTTTTATATTATCATACAAAGGTTTTAAAGGTTACATTTTTAGATCCTCATTCTAAAATGCATTCATCAACAGTTATGGCAAAAGCTACTTTAGAAAGTCATGCTTTACAATATTGAGTTACTCCCCCAGAAAGTAACTAGTTGTGTTACTTGGTTACGTTTTATGGTAAGTAATGCATTAAGTTACTTTTGAGCTACTTTTACTCACCTGGCTGAGTAATTATCAAATAATATATAATAACTTAGATCATTTAGGATAATGTCTATATATCTCATTCATGCTGTATATGCAGATTTATGAAAGTTTAAAGCAAAGTATTTGCTACTTTTGTACTGTTTGTCTCATTAGTAATATTACTGTCTTTTGAAACAGTCCCCTTTTCATTTTCTTCCATGTGTTAAAAATAATAAGAGTACTTCCCTCACAGAAATGTAACGTTCTGCCATCCTGGTTTCTATCTGTTCCTGCGTTCTCTTATTAGGTGCATGATTCAACGTGACAATGCTAATTTTATTTGCAGCAATTTATTTTTCAAAAGCTAATTAAACTAAAAAGTAACTTGCAATTAGGGATGCACCGATACCATTTTTTTGAAACCGATCCGATCTCGATACTAAAATTCTGAGTATCGACCGATATCGATCCGATCCCGATATTGTGCTGTTTTTTATTAATTTTTTTATTATTAACATAATACGGTTTCTATGATTCTGCTGATGAACTTAAATAATATATCTTCTTTAGTAAAAATAACAGACCTATAGGCCTACTGTAGATGACAGATGGCACAATTTAACTTAATATGATGCTTGCTATAAACTATGGACTGCATTATTGGAGCATTCATTATGACATTGATCTGATCTGTTGTGGTCCAGCTTATGTTTCCTTTTTAATATTCAGATTTTTCTTTGAAATCTGTAATAGGCTACCACTATTGACCCTAATCGTTGGTAAAACAATCGTTGGTAAAACAATTTTCCTGCAGGTTTTAAGCAGACTGAACTAAACCGTCTGAGGCCAGTTTTACTTAATAAACATTTCCTCGCCTATAGCCGCGTGAGATGGAGAAACTGAAAGCATGTCTGTAAAATAATTTTTTGTCTGAAAAATTATCTTTTTGAAAAGAATTTGGTTTGGAATAATTTGTTGGTTATTTTAATGTATTTTTGTTGGTCAGTTATCTACAAAATAACAAGAATATTTGAGGTGAAGTTCAAAACAAGGTCCGCTTTTAGCGCACAATCTGACAAACTAGTCTGTTAAATAAAATGTTAATATATATAAAATTACAGTGAAATATTCAGTTTCAGAGTAGCCTACGTATATTAGGCTACATAATTTTCTTTTCTGACATATGCCCCCCGGGCCGTCATTTTCACTTTTAATAATTTAATCAACTAAACCACAATGAGCCAGGCTTTACAAACTTTTCGCGGCACAAACATAAGAAGGAACAAACATTCGCGGAAGGAACATAATAACATAAACTAGCCTATTATAAGAATAATCTTACGGAGCGGCGCATGTCGCGTCTGCGCAGGCCGGTGCCTGAATGAAGCGCTTGCATCACTGAGACAGCGCGCAGCTCTCCGGTATACGGACACTTCTAAAACAGCAGCACAAAGGGGAGAAATCAGTGCGTTGAGGATGTCCAATGATTATTGAGCCTTTTCTAATTTAAAGTTTCAGGTAGGCCTACTTTGTGTGTGAAGCGCAGGTAATAGCCTAACCCTACTCCAGTGTTGTGAATGCGATCTGCTGATCTAACAGACACAGCGCGTGATTTAGAAACAGCAGTGATCTGTTGCACGTCAAAATGAACCCATTTAATGCAAAACTAAATGCATTTCCACACTGATTATTTAAACTAACAGGAACAAATAGTCTTGGAGAAAGTTTTTCGTGCTGTCATGAACGCGGCACGCAGCTTGAATTGTAAAAATGAAAGGGGAATGATTGACAGGCGCAGCGGCGGGAAGCGCTGAAGTGAACATGAATTTAACCACGTGAATATTCATCTGTACTTCACATTAAACTATAGAATGGCTTCAAAACATTTATGATATAGTAGGTCTGCTTGACAACTTTATAGTGCCTTATAATAGGCTTCCTTAGTGGCTTTTGTTGGTTTATAAATTACACAGAATACAGCGCACGCGCAAGATCGGATTTGGATCGGTACCAGCTGGCCGATACCCGATCCAGCAAAAATATGCGATATCGAACCGATATCCGATCCAAGTATCGGGATCGGTGCATCCCTACTTGCAATACTTTCTTTAAAAAGTAACTCGGATATTATTACTTATTTTTTTTTAAGGGCACCTATGAGGAAAATCAACTTTTGTAAGCTGTTTGGACAGAACTGTGTGCAGGTATAATGTGTCCACTGTCATATTGGAGTGATATAAAGACAACAAGTCTATTTTTTTTTATTTCCTGACGTTAAAATAGGACCCAAATTCCAGTCATTTTGAGGCCCACTGCAACTAGGAGTGCAGTTTTCCCCACCCACTGAATTGATTGACAGGTGCCATGTCTCCATATTAACACGTATACAAACGTCCACATAATTCATTTTTAAAATTTAAAAAGCTTTTAAAACAGAGTATGTGTGTGTGTGCGTGTGTATATGTGTGTGTGTGTGTGTGTACTGCAAATGGCATTGTGTGTGACTCATCGTTTCAGAAAGGCTTGAATAAACTCCACCACAAATACATCTAGTAAACTTGGTATTTTTGCATAGTGACCTTATTTCAGCTTCATCCGAGTCTGTCTCTATCACTGATGGCTGTTTATCTTTAGTAACGCATGATGAGAAGCAGACACGCACGTCTGAGCGGTGAGCGTTGGGGAAGCAGCTCATTTGGATTTAAAGCCACAGGCTACAATAACAGCTACACTGAACTCAGACACCAAAATGGGCAGATTCTGGAGGCTGTAATAAATTATCTGATGGGTATCTTGAGCGGAAACTTTGCAGACACATTCTAGAGACATCGACGTCTTATCTTACATCTTATAAAAGAGGTAAAATAGGTGTCATTTAAGTAATACGTTACTTTACCTGTTACTTAGAAAAGTAATATTAATATACTCACGTTACTTGTAATGTGTTACCCCCAACACTGCTCATCAATCTCGATATCGTTAATGCAATGACTGAGCTGACCAATCAAATCATAGAATGCTGGACTTTACTGTTCTCAGATACCGAAGATGAATATCCAAAGCTCAAAAATGTAAGGATCAAATGCCACTGAATACTGAAATGATGACCAAGGACAATTCTGATTTATATTTTCAAATATAATAAAATTTAAATTGAAAGTATATAATTTTTTTTATATAAAATATTTATTACACAATTAATCAATTCAAATAATTTATATATAACATTTAATTGTTATAATATAAAATTTCATTTACTTGTAATATTCAAGTACATTCAAATACATGTAAACTAAATAAGCCTTACAATAACACAATTTTTTGTTGCATTGGCCTGCCATGTTGCCATAAGTCCATATTCGAACCTGGGTGCCAGTAAAAGCACCATAGCCTAAAAGATCATTAGCATATGTGCAGAGACCCCCTAGTCGAGTACAGGCTGCTCGGTGTGAGACTGGCCTGACTCACGGCCCTGAAAGCAGGATCCTCCTCCTTAACAAAGACATGACATACGACTCTCCATCCAGACTGACTCATATCTCTGTGAGTATGAGCAAGAGCAAAAGGCAGCTGTTCTTTCAATAAAGATATACTAACAGGCCCCAAGGACACAAACACACACACACACAAACAGATACAAAGCAAATCTAGAGGAGGGAGAGAGTGAAGGTTAACATTTAGGGGGGTTGCGTATCTGCTCTCCTGTCTTGACACACACATATATCTCACTCTGTTTTCTCTTAATATATGTGGAATACACAATATACCCAATATATAATTATTACTGTCAATTATCATCCATTACTGGCCATCCATCTATCTATCTATCTATCTATCTATCTATCTATCTATCTATCTATCTATCTATCTATCTATCTATCTATCTATCTATCTATCTATCTATCTATCTATCTATCTATCTGTCTATCTGTCTGTCTGTCTGTCTTTCTGCCTGCCTGCCTGCCTGCCTGCCTGCCTGTCTGTCTGTCTGTCTGTCTTCATCCATCCTCTAATCCATTCCTCTGCCACTGGTTTTAAGGTTTTTCAGTCTAGGTGTCATTGTGCAGATTGCACATGCTGGAAATGTGAGTGAAGTCGAACTCCTACAGACACACCCACACCCAGACACACACGCGCACACACACACACACACACACGTACAAACAGGTGCGGCTGGTGCAGGTGTTGAGCAGGCCTAGGCAAAGCAGCCGGAGAGATAGAGCAGGCTTCTCTGTGTAATCAGAGACAGGCAGAAACTAAACGTTTGCAGTATTGTTTCACGCACACGCACTGCCGACACTCCCACGCGCACATATCCAAATTAACCGACAAAAGCCCTCTTTTGTTAATGCAGTCGCTCAGAGGAAGGCGTAAGCCCCACAGGCCTAAAGATCTGCCCACGCCACCTGCCACAAACACAGAGACAGAGACCTGCCTCTCCATTAGGGTCACTCTGACTCTCACTCTCCACCCACAAAACTTACAACCTGCAATTAAGACTACACGTTTCTCCAGCAGGATAAAGCCCCTCTGGTTAGCTCTGAAATATACTGTACCAAAAACGAACACAATATATATTAAAAAAAGAAATTGACTATCAACTATGTACTTTCATTTGTCTTCGATCTTCAGATCTACACATATTTTATCTAAAGCATTCAAAAATTTCATTTTTTTTTCTTCAGTCAAATGTCTAATACATTAAAATGTTATTATTGGCACTGTAAATATTAACGTAATAGCATAAGCAATAAATTCTAAACAATTTCATCCAAAATGCTTTATCTTTAATAAATGTCTCTAATAAATATGGCCTAGGATCTCAATACATTACAGATATGCTCACTGTATACAAACCTAATAGATCACTCATATCTTTAGGATCAAATAAACTAGAAATCCCAAGAGTTCAGTCAAAGCAGGGTGAATTGGGCTTCAGCTACTATGCCCCCCGCTGCTGGAATCAGCTTCCAGAAATGATCAGATGTGCTCCAACACTAGGTACATTCAAATCAGACTGAAAACACATCTGTTTAGCTGTGCTTTTACTGAATAAGCACTGTGCTACATCTGACAGATCGCACTGTTTTGTCTTTCTTTTCTTTTTCACTTTTTTAAAACCAGTTTTAACACATTTTAATCTGTTTTTAATCATTTTTATTCCTTGTTTTTATTCTCTTATACTTCTCTTTTATTCCTGTTTATGTAAAGCACTTTGAATTACCATTGTGTATAAAATATAAATAAATAAACTGCTATATAAATAATCTTGCCTTGCCTAATATTACAATTATTTTTGTGTGATTAATTGTGACTATAATGAAATTAAGCATACAAAAGCTTGGTGTTAGTGAGATTTTGTGGTTTAAATTAACATAAATAATGTAAAATATTACTACAATTAATTTTCTATTGTATTCTAATGTTTTTTTAAAATGTATTTGTCTCTTAGATATCTTTGACAGAAACTGAGGGTTTTAAAATGATTTATTGCAATGATTTTATTGTATTTGTCAGTACAGTACAATTATATTATTGTAATTATCATTTCATTTCTGACCTTCAGAAATCCTTTTGACATGCTAATATGCTCTCAAAGAACATAAATTTTGTTGTTTGAAAAAGCTGCTTAATTTTAATTTTTTATATTTTTGTAGAAACCTTGAAAACCTTTCAGATGTTCTTTTATGAACAGAAATTTCCAAAGAACATTTTATTCATCATTAAAGGTATTCATTTATTTTTTTTAAAAACTGACAGCCAACAAGCAGGTTGACTGGTAATTAAAATAATAAATGCAAAACTATATATAATGGAAAAAAACGAAAATAAATGAAGTCCTTGCTCAATTGAGAGACGTTGTCCACGTAACTGCTTTAAAATGACACTTAGGAATCAAACAGTGGCTCGCTCTGTCTGTTCAATTCTCTGAACAATACAGTTTCTGCTGACGCTGACGTTTGTGATTGTAAATCTTGGAAAGAAAAAGTCCAGACCTTGGCAACATGAGCCAGCCACACCGTCTCTGTTTCTGCTCTCTTTCTTCTTTCTCTTACTCTTTCATCTTAAACTAGGAGTTCTGAGATTAAATTTTACTTTAGAAACTTACTTACAGATTGGACAGGTGCACTGGGAAAATACACTGCAATTCTGATGTAATTTAATTCCACTTGTACTATTGCAAAGGCATTTGTTTCATATTATCATATTATCCACGTGATCTATGTGAATTTTTATGCCGAGTGATAGATGTAGATATTGAATGGAACACAAATTGTACTTCGGATACAGGACAATTTATTACAATCATATGCTGCTATGGACAGTGTTTAAAAGCTTTTTAAGCACCACAATCAATGCTGAAGGTCATTTGATTGAAAACAACTAACCGATAACAAAAACATAAGCAGATTTGTTTTCAAAAGTTTGCAATTCCAAGGCCCTAAAACCCTACTTTCATGTAAACAACCTCCAAATGGCCAGTTTGTAGTTGAAATACTTATTCACAGCTTTAATCTCTTTTCGAGCTGCTTTACAGGTGACTTATAACAATCATTCCACTTCAAAAGTGCAATTTTGCAAATGCATACAAAAATGTGTATTGGTTTATCAATCATAAATGTTTTTTTTTATGTAAAAGTAGACAATTTCCCAAATAACTGAGCTTTGCTAACTTTGTAGTTCGAGTGTGTCTGCATGTATAATATTAGTTTGGTTGATACAGGAATATTTATAAGTTTCTATAAGGCCTCTTTAAAGTTAACTATACCATTTAGATCTTTAAAATAAGCTGTACTCACAATAAACTAATCGATAATCATCATCATCAAATTTCTTGATGAACCCTTATCTGTTGTTTCTCCTGTTGGTGTAAAAAAAATAAACCCTTGATAAATTTTAGATTTTAATGCTACACCTACAGTCAGCTTTCATCCATCTTAACTGAGCTTTCAATATTGCTGCAAACATGTGAAGCTGATTGGATGATTCCTGTCATTTAACCTTAGATGCATTTTAAAAATGTGAGATGTTTTATTCTCATTGTAGTACAGTGTGTCAGAGAACATGAGGACAGCATCGCCTCTATCTTGAACGCGCACTTATCGCACATCTACATAGAAATTAGTATTAAAATCTACACCAGACAAGAGCAAGTGAAAGATGTAACATATGAACGGCCTTAACTGATAATATGTCCATTTTCAGAATTTGCATGAAAGATATATATTAAATTACAATTTAACTTCTATATGTGATCAGATCACTACTGCAGTGAAATGAAATGTTTTCTGAATTTTGGTGCATTTTTTCAGTGAAACTGGGTAGAAAAAAAACACAAAACCACCCTTTGTTCTAAAACACGTTTTGACACACAAGGGGAGTATTTACCTGTGTGGAACATGCAAACTCACAAATGCAAACACAAATAAGTATGAACATGTTAGGACGAGAGTGTAGAGTACAGGGAGTGGGCAGTTGCCCACCTGTGTCCTGCTTTTTCCTGGAATAAGCCAACTGGAATGTAAAACCACACAGAGCTGCTGTATTTCTCACCTGGACCACTGTACAAGTGCAGAATTAAACAACCTCAATCCTAAAAAAGATCTGGCCCAGTCAACACTACTGTTAGAGACAGAGTCAGGAGCCAAGGGCTCTCACAAACACTCGAGATACCACCAACACAGAGGCTCCAGTCCTAGAGCTGCCATTCCCATACACATCTGCTAATATTATAACAACCATGAGCCTTTGTTTGCCCATCTGTCTTTTCTTCCTTGTTTTTTTGCATGCCGTATAATTGTGAATGACCCTTTTTTTGGGAACCATCAAGGGGTAGTTTACATTATAAATAGATAATAATATTAGGTATTCATAAATATTAAAGAATATTATTTTAAAATATAATATATAATAATACAATTTTATATTCTTAAGCATTTTTAATGGTTTTAAAGGTTTACCGAGTGCCTTGGACTGATTTTTTGTTGCTTGGTTTACCATAGAGTTTGTGAATTGATGAAAAGTAAATAATTAATTATATCGCATAAAAACTGAAAATAGCCAATACATTGGGGCTGCACAACAGTGGTGGCATAGCTTATTGTCAAGCTTAACATGCATTTTAGAAAGCAACATGCGCATGGCTTACTTTATTTACAGATAAACAAAATTGTTTTTCATTTTTGTGAGCTGAATTTATAGCACATTTAAACATTTGGTAAACACATTATTAGTATCATTATTATTATCATTATTATCATTATTATTATTATTATTATTATTATTATTATTATTATTATTATTATTATTATTATTATTATTTGTGTCCATTTTAATTTTTAAGTACAAGTTAAATTTACAAAAAACTAATTACAAAAAAGTGTACAAAACTGTATTTTTTATTGCATATTAATGGTATAATTATTTATTTAAGACCTCTAAAGAGTTTCGTCTGACAAACGGATTTAGGAACTAGACCCCAGAGCTCCACACGCAATATAAATATACAGTATGAATAAATACATTTTGAGAAACTGCACTCTCCACACAAAATATAAATATATACTTTGAATAAATCAATTTTGGAAAATGTTTCTCTCACTGCAATCAATCTTTCTCAATGCCAAACCTGAAGTAATAATGCCAACTTCTCAAGGAAAACAGAACATTGTGAATATTGTTATAAAAGAATATCTTTCGCAATGGGAGAAGCCTGCATCATCACCAGAAAAAATAACAAATTTTGTGTTACATCCAGAAAGGGGAAAATCTCTCTCCCTCCTTTCCTTTCCTCTCTCCTTCTCACTTTCCAACAATGATCCAACCCAAACAGCAGAACTGGGTTTCTGAGCAGACCTCCGTGTTTCCGAGGGAAAAGAGATGGACCGTGTTCAAAGAATAACAGAGTAGACGAGTTCTACCACACACACACACCTCAGTAACAAATTACCTATACAGCAGTTGAAAAAGTCATTCAAAAATGTAGCAAGCCAGCAAAAACTACTATATCATTTTCTCTGAAGATGACAAAAACAGTGACATCCCATGAAATCAGACTGTCATGAGCTGTGACACAACTCTGGATGTGGCGTTTATGTGAATATGTAAAGTTTTAGGAATAAGAGCCAATTACACTATAAAAAAATTCTAATTAACAGATTACCATGTCTTGTGACTTAAGGGTGTTTTCCATATGCTTTCGAATTGCATTATATGACTTTGATCTCTGCTATGACAACTACAAGGTTGAATATTTAACTCATAATTTAGCAGTTCCAGGGTATATGCAGGAATCCTAAATGTAATTTCAATACCGTTTAGACTTTTTAAAGACCTTCTCAGAATATTTTAAGACCTCATCGACACTTCAAGTTGTAATCATTGTCAAACCTTTAACTTAATAAACAGTTTTTAATAAACAGTTGTTAATAAACAGTTGTAGTTAAATAAATCAATGGAGCACAACCATGCAACAGAACTCAGATAAGCTTGATAAGAAACAAAGCTTAAAAGAATAAATTACACGGTTGTTTTCAGCGACAGGCTTCAGGAGGAGCTTGGCCGGACGCAACACAGCCCAAACTAATCACGTTGATCGAGCACGCCGTTGTTAATATTAGGAGGAAAATAAATATATTTATGCTTTTTTGGAGTCAAACACTTTGGACAACACTTGAACAAAAATTAAGACCTCGTACAACGTGATTAAGACTTATTAATACTTTAAGGGCCTTCATTCATTCATTCATTTTCTTGTCGGCTTTGTCCCTTGCGGGGTCACCACAGCGGAATGAACCGCCAACTTATCCAGCACGATTTTACGCAGCGGATGCCCTTCCAGCCGCAACCCATCTCTGGGAACTTCCACACACACATTCACACTCATACACTATGGACAATTTAGCTTACCCAATTCACCTGTACTGCATGTCTTTGGACTGTGGGGGAAACCAGAGCACCCGGAGGAAACCCACGCGAACCCAGGGAGAACATGCAAACTCCACACAGAAACGCCAACTGACCCAGCCCAGCCGAGGTTCGAACCTGCGACCCAGCGACGTTCTTGCTGTGAGGCAACAGCACTACCTACTGCGCCACTGGGTTGCCTTAAGGGCCTTCATTTTCTCATAACTGATTTAGCAACTTTTAATACTTTTTAAGACTCAATAAACTGTGCTTGATTGTCATTTTAATATTTTGAAATAATATATCACTTAATATTTAACTCTGCAGTTTAATGAAGTGTGCTTTATTAATATTTTGAAATAGTATATCACTTAATATTTAACTCTGCAGTTTAATGAAGTGTGCTTTATTAATATTTTAAAATAGTATATTATATAAAAATAATGACAAAAAAGTCCCTTTCTTAAATTTTCAGTATTCAAAGATGTTGGAGTCAGAGTATTGGATTGCATAATTCAAAACTATAGACAAATGGAAAACACCTATAAGTCATACAGGATTAATGAAAAGATTCTTTACAGTGTAGACGGGAGAAAAAAAATGACTTTAGATAGATGTCAGCATAATTATGTTCATTTTTCATTGAGTCTGAAAATTTGTAGATCGCGAACTGAAGAGCGGGGGTAAGAGGAGCACTTACATTCATTTTGGAAGGGCACTTTATATCACTCAAAAGGGCATGTACACTGCACAGGTTGAGCCCTATGTGTGCACGTGCCTGACTTTGGTGATCGTTTTTGCATTACATATAGAGGGTGACAGTTTAAAAAATAGGAAAAGATTACTGTATGCTTTCTCCTAAAGTTTACATATCTGTAACTCAAATATTGCAATACCTCTTTTATTGTCTTATAGAGTTATTATGAATAAATCAGAATTCCAATGTGGCTCCATGAGTATGTGTGACTGGCCATGGTCTTATGTTGCACAAATATACTGTAATGATCAAATCCAAGATTTAAATTTTATGCCAAAAAATAGAATATTAAGTGTTAATATAATCCCTTTATTTATCAGGCGTTGCCACAGCGGAATGAACCACCAACTTATCCAGCATATGTTTTACACAGCAGATGCACTTCCAGCTGCAACCCAGTACAGGGAAACA
Organism: Danio kyathit; assembly: GCA_903798195.1. Taxonomy (NCBI): domain Eukaryota; kingdom Metazoa; phylum Chordata; class Actinopteri; order Cypriniformes; family Danionidae; genus Danio; species Danio kyathit. The sequence goes on along the minus strand of LR812536.1, from coordinate 30,792,685 downwards.
CCCATACACTCTTACTTTCACACACACACACACACACACACACACACACACACACACACACACACACACACACTCACACTCATACGGTCAACTTAGTTTATTCAATTCGCCTATATCATATACCAGTGGTCCTCAATCACCAGGCCGCAAACCGGTATGGGTCCATGGATCAATTAGTACCAGGCCGCACAAGAAATCATTAATTATTTCCATTTTATTTATTCTGAACGAACTTTTATTTTGAAAAGTCTTATATTTTGAAAAATGGCCGTATTCTCTCGGTTACATCTCGGTCACTTGAGCGCCCACATTTATCCCACAAGCAATAAAATGAGTAAGAAACAGACGTCTTTGGAAAGTTTCTTTGCTGAAAAGTCCCAGTGAAGGACCCACAAACTCAGGCCCGGCACCAGGATGTCGTAACTGAGGGGGCATTTTAATCCCATAGGGGGGCACTTGACACTAGGTTTTGGTCCCTAGGTTTTCTTTCCGTTTTATTTCAAATAATATAAATGTTTAAAGTTTTAGGTAAAGACATCAAACTATGCCCACACATGCAAGCTAACCCACGGTTAGACTATAACCGGTAAATAAATTTAGTGAAATCAGCATAACCGAGTCATCACGTAGCCTATTACCCAACAAATATCAGTGTTAGGAAAAAGTTAAATGCTACAATCTAATGTCATTTAAAAAATAGTAGCTAAATGTGCTATTTAGTGTTACATTAGTGTAGCCAGAAAAATACCTAAAAAAGATACCTAAATTCACAGTTATTACCATAAAAATTGGTTAAATTTTGGCATGGATAACACGCAACTCAATAGGCTATATAACATTTTTTCATCATTTTAAAGATAAAAATAAAGATTTATGTGGCTATCATAAGTCAGGTTTTTTTCGTAATATTGTCCAGTTGGCATTTGTAAAAAACGCCATCGTAAACCATTAGGCTATTATTAGGCCTACTCGTCATTTAATTTATTTATTTAGCCTATTTTAATAACTTGTTTTCAGGTTACATTTTCATTAAGGCCATGAACTACAAGTCAAAACAAAATCGATATGCTAACTGTATTTTAGCTGTTAAAATAGGCCTACAATATATTTTCTGGTGTTTAATTTTGCATGAGCAAATAGCAGTAAAGGCTAACTTACATATTTTTAAAAGATTATCATTTAGTTTACATGCAGCCCATGTGAGAGGTTGATCCGCGGCAAATCCACTTACTCACGCACTATATAGGCTACCTATTTTATTCGTAACACTGTAAACTTCGCAGGCCGATCATCTTTAAACTCAAAAGGTATTTTTTAAGTGTCCAAACTTTGCTGCTGCATAATGGGATGTTTCTCTTCACAACTGTTAAAGTGAACTTTAGCGATTTGAAAATTAAAGCAAACATTTAAAAGGGTTTTGTTTTATTTTAGCTTAATTTTAATAATATTAATAATAGTGTAGACTACTGCTGGCCTTCACGTCACCCACTACTAGTCCAGCTTTCTCCATGAGTTGAGTGTGCCCTCTGCCGCCGCATGCGCGTTTTAAAGGCTATACGGGCGCACCCTGACCTGACGCGGGGACCAGATGTCTGGACTATAGGCCTAGCTTTAATTTCACAATTTTCATAATTTAATTGCTATTTCATATTATAAAATATGGAGTGTTCTGAAGGTAGGAATGACGGGAGTGTTAGTAATTAATGACAGAAAGAATTTTCAGTTTTGAGTGAACAATCCTTTATGAAAACTGGGGGGGCACAAATACTTTCTGAGGGGGCAATGCCCCCTTTTGCCCCCCCGTAGCGCCGGGCCTGCACGAACTGCTAAGGAATGGATCCGCAACCCATTTGTCAACAAATCAGATGAATCCACTATGGCTGTGCAAGAACATCAACTGATGGAGATCCCAAATGACAACGGACTTTTGGGGGGCCGTTCGGAAGTTTGTGCAAATTCGTTGTTTCGGTTCGTTGAGGTGTGCGGCTTGCGCAAATAAATCCCGCGAGCGCACCGCGAGTCACGTGACAAGAATTGACCAATCAGCTTCAGCTTGTATGAAATATACACATTTCGGTAGACTAATTATCTCAGACAAAAACAGAACACCCAAACACTGCAGTGCTTTGTAATTTTTTCAATAAATAAAACAGCAATGTTTTGTCTGAGAAAACGGTTGATGGTCATCTAGCATGCCCACCCCGGCCACAGTAAAATTGTAAAGCGTTGACTGGTCTGCGGTGATAAAAGGTTGAGGTCCACTGCCATATACTATATGACTTTGGACTGTGGGGGAAACCGGAGCACCCTGAGAAAACCCACATGAACAAGGGGAGAACATGCAAACTCCACACAGAAATGCCAACTGACCAAGCCAGGATTCAAACCAGCAACCTTCTTGCTGTGAGGTAACAGTGCTAACCACTAAGCCACCGTGTCACACGGAATGTTAATTCAGTTTGCTTTAATATAATGCATATTTAAAAAGTTGACTTTTACTACTGGCTTTATAGTCCAGGGTCACAATTGTTCAATTGTACTAAATGCAGGCCACTTTGCACACCTTTACAGTATATTACCATCTTTTAAGTTTACTTTACCTGAACATGGAGAGACAGAAACCTCTCAGATGTAATTAAAACTTAATCTTCATTTGTGTTTAAAATATGTTAAAATGAGAAAACGGTGACATTTTGACTTTAAGGGCTTACTCACACTATGCTATCCGAACCGTACCCAGGCCCGTTTCCCGGATCGTTTGAGAAGTGTGAGTGCTCTGAATCGGGCTCAGGCACGGTACACTTGGGCGGCCCTGGCCCGGTTGGAAGAGGTGGGCCAGAGCGCGGTTCACTTGGGCTCTGGCGCGGTACGCTTACAGTGTGAGTGCAAGCGCGCCAAAGCCCGAAACTGAAAGCGAGACGTGACTTTTAAGGGACTGTATCATATGGATTAATTAATCATTCTTACTGTTCAATGAACGCAAACTGTCGTAGATTATTAAAGACACAAACCCCTCACTGCACGTCAGCTGCGCCTTCAGCAAACCTCCTAATTCCTGCAGCACGAGGACTTTACGATTGTTTATGAGCGTCAAAAGTGGCTGATCTATTCGGAGAAATATTTGACTGCGTGTCACCACATATCAAACAACTTAAACAATGTAACTAAAGAAATCTCCACTGTGCTGAGCGAGAGCGCTTACTGAGCAGCGCATCATCGATGACGTAAGAGCGCCAAGGCCCGAATGTAATGTGAGTGCGGGCCGTCGGGGGAGACGGGAGGGGGGACAAGCGTGCCTTGGCCCGGTTCAAGGCAACTGTACATAGTGTGAGTACGGCCTAAAAATGTCCTGTATGCTTGATGAACACTGAAAAAAACTCAAGCTGATACACTTAACACCACAATGAGTGTCCACAATGGGACAACCTGAAAAAAACGAGGTGATTGTGATATGGGCGCAGGACGGAGGGAACCAGACCATACAGAATGGCCAGAAAGAGAGCAATGTGATGATGATGTGAGCTCTTTCTGCAGATCTTATTGATCAGAAGGGTGTGACTGGACGCCCGAGAGACGGGCCTGAGAAATCCGAGCTGGGCACTATAATTGAATCCCTATGGGGCAAGGCAAAAATACGATGGACAAAGCCTCCACCCTCTGATTGCATCCCACTCTCCTCTCAATCTGTTCAGAGTTACGCTACTGATGATCTTTAAGAGAATGTTGTACGACCAAACACAAAGAAGCCATTTTTTCCCTCCGACTTCAAACAAATGGAGATCAGATCAGAGGCACGAGAGATGGAGGCAGCAGGAATCAATTAGCACAGACACTTTGATGATGTCATTGACAAGTAATCGGTGAACAGACCAGCTTCCGTTTGAGATCGTAAGAAACATGAGCCTCTACCGCAGCCCTATGCATTTTTTAAAAGAAACCCTAGTTTATCATTCTACACGTCTCTACAAACTTAGATCAGGGTTCTCAAACAGCTCATTAGCATTAGCCAAAATAAAATGGCAGGATACTGGCGCTGCTGGTACTGTCCCAAAAAGCACTATCGCGATAAAATAGCACTTATTCTTGAAATTGAGAATAATTTCACAAACATTATTCTCTTAAAAGATTCATCTCACTCAGATGTGATGTTGCCATGTATTCTGTGTTCAATAATTTATATTATCACTGTGTTTAATTAAACTTAAACTTAATTAAACTTTACTATTTACTTATAAAAAGTGAGTAAACCCCATTGCCTTGTAATTATTAAGAAAATTAACTTTGCGCAGAATTATAAAAATGTATTTAAGTCAACTTAACAGTTCAAAGCTTTAATGTGTTTACTCACTTTTCTGAGCAAAGTCAACTTGTTGCTTTTAGGGTAAAGGGTTTACTCGCTTTTTTAAAGTAAAGTAACTAATCACATTTTACAATGTTTAGACAGTTGCAACGTATCACCAGTCTTGTTAACAAAAGCTTTGAGAATCAGTTCAACTGAATCATTACAACGAACTGGTTCAAATAAAGCAACAAGCCACAAAAAGTTCTGTGATTCATTGTACACAGCAATATTTATGTATTGTATATGACAAATATTACTTTATTTTAATTCAGCTTACATTTACTAACTTCAGACACAAATAGGATTGATAAATATGTTTACATGAAGGCTTTTTAGTCTAACTAAGCCATAGATATATACACTAGATATCGCATATGGACCCTGAGCATGCGTCAATAGCGCTGCCACATTTGTACAGTGCTTCCAGGATAAAAGTCCTTCAATCGCACTAGTCAAGTTTGACAAAAGCCAATCTAAAGATGCTGGACTATTTTGGGCTGCGAACGGGTGTAATAATGAGCAAACAAAGAAAACAAAGCATAAAGGCATAACATTTCATGGGTAAGATTTCGTTTTTTATGATTTCAAGAGTTCACACTTAGCTGATGATTGATTATAAAGCTTCTTTGGCATGCTATGCCAGGAGAGAGGCCTGAGCTCATAAGATCCTCGAGCCTGGGGCTCCCTCCCATTTGCAGGGCGAGAGTGGAGTTTAAGCTCAGGTAGATCTTGAGAACTCTCCTGCTGTAGTAGCTAATGAACAGATAGTGATTGCTCTTAAGAGATAACTACTTACTAGGTGCATGTCTATGATGCCGATTTGGATTAGTCAATTAACTTAAGTTGCATGTTTTTGGACGGTGAGAGGAAACTGGGGAACTCAGAGGAAACCCACGGGAGCACAGGGAGAACGTATAAACTCCACACAGAAACGTTGGCTGGCTTGGTACGGACTAGAACCAGTGGATGTTCTTGCTGTGAGGCAACAGTGCTAACCACTAACCACGGGGCACATGCCCACCATCCTAGGAAAAAGAGGAGTAGGGGTAGAAGGGGATTCTTCAAAACGAAGATGGCTGTTATATGGAACTTAGGGTATTTATAGTGGCTTAGGAATCGTCTGATTGGTGAATCATAAATTGAATAATGCGGCACCAGCCACAAGCAATCATAAGCACGTGATCCTCTCGAAATTATTTTAGAAATAAACTTCACTTTGTATGTTACAAACTTTTGTGCTAAACAAGTAGCATTATTGATGATAATACAGTCACTTACTGCACTGACCATGAGGCAAAGTAGCACCAACTTGCACTAAATTCTAGGCTTAAGCTAGATTTGTTGTATAAAATCAACAAACAATGTAAATTAAATATGACAACAAGATGCTGCGGTACCAGAAACACTTGTATTATTGTCGCCTAAGTTCACAAACATTAGTTTTTTAAGTAACTTATATGGCGGTCTGATAACATAACAGTGCCTGCACCTCAGTGTGCATACGGTCCACCCTAAATTATTGAATATTACAAATGTTATATACTATTTAGATCATAAAGGTGGATATGCACATTGAGACGCAGGGATATTGATGGTTCACACGAGTCAATCATAACCGGGATTTAATCACAAACAAATCGCTCCCTCCGTTAGCATTAGAAGTGAAAGCAGGAGAGGAGGTGTCTTTCAGGACATAGATTAGATCACATTTAACAGGGAGGGAGGATAATACATTTCCATGCGCACAAACACACGCTCTTTGTTGGCAATTCTCATGCGGTCACTTATCCATCGGTATAGAAAAGCGATGTAAATTTATAATCTTCGTAATTTAAAAAAATATTTGGATACTGACCTGATTTGGAAACTCACAATCGTATAAATGTTTATATACTGTATCTATGGCTCCAGATGGCCAGTCCTCCACTGCACCTTGGTCCCACATTCATTTCAAAGGAGTGCTACCCTGTACTAAAATGGCGGCTCTATTAGCGCCTTCCTTCCAATAGACAACAACAGCATAGGCGACATCTAATGTAAATATCTATGTAACTAAGCCATCAGTCTGATTAATGACAGATAATTTAGTTTCATGTAAACTAAGCCATTATGAAATAATTTTAAAAAATAATAATTTATATTTTTTTATTTTACATAGTAGAAATGGGTTTTGATAATTATGACATACCTGTAAGTGAAAAATATGAGCTAGCTTATTGCTTTTATAAATAAGTGGTATTAAAATAACTATTAAAATACATAAATAAAAAAAGTTTATTGTACTAACCTAAGCAATATTCCAAGCAAACAATTCATTAGTCAAGTAATAAAGTTCAGAATCATAACTATGCAAAGCTGTTTGTGGTATAGATGTGGTATAGAATGTGATGTCACACTTTCATTTAATTAGAATTCAGATTCAAATCTGTTCATTTGAAATAATCTTCTTGAGAATCAGACAACAATCCTGATTTCCTATTCGAAAACCACCAAACACGAGCATGGCTCCACTCTCAGAGAGAGCATGGCGAGAAGCTTTGGTCTGCTCCTCGTTTGATTTCCTCCAGTGAACATCAGCACTAAGCACGGCTCCATAAGCGTCCCCCCCTCCATGTGCTCTGTCTTGGAGTAAACTGTCAAACTGGCGCCACGCAGCTCCACAACATGTTCGGCGGCACATGAATATGGAGATCTGCTTGCTAAGCGTATCATGCACACACATAGGAAAGTGTATGAAAAACAGACGCACGCGTATACAGATTAATGGATAGTCACCAAACCCACGTAAACACACGTAATAGCACAAACAGGGGTGCAGAATGAAGCGTACACCCACATCGAGCGTGAGTCAGAGTCGACATCTCCATACACACGTTCGCTTCAGACTTGGAAACATGCTTAATAGTTTTGGAAACGCAAATCTATTAAAACACCAATTCCTGTGGTGAGGCCTCAGACTGCAGGCCCTTTCATAATGGAGTCATTTAGTCCGATTCTTCCCTGCGTTATCTGCCCCCGAGCGAACATTCTTACACACATTGACGTGCTGAAGATTTACAGCGTCTGAGAGAAAAACACCACGCCTCAATGCGGCTCCGGCACAAGGGCCTGTACACTGGCACTGAATCAGACGCATATACGTACTGTTGCATTTTTCATCACATAAATATGTAGAATACAGACAAACAAGTTCTTTCCCCATGCCTATTGTGTAAACTCACTACTATTCAAATCACAGACTGCTTCAGAGTAAGAAGTCTTCAAGTTATGGATTGACTTGGTAATTGTTTTGCACCAAATTTTTTAATTTTTTTTTTATGCAATCATATGCTGATAAAGCCAGCAAGATTTGAAACTTGTATTGTTGAAGCAAGGTTTACTTGTTTTCAGAGATTGGAAGTAACCAAGTACAAATACTTCGTTACTGTACTTAACCCTCCTGTCGTGTTCACATCCCGTTCCTTACTTTAGTGTTCCCGGTCAAAATCCCGGTAAATTAGCACAAAAAAAAAAAAAAAAAAAAAAAACATTTTTCACCACCAAAATTTTATTCCACATTCTTTAGCAGTGAACAATGTCTTAAAGTAGTGTTGAACATGAATTTATAGAATTAGACATCCAATAACTGCAGTGAAAATACAAATAGGCACTGAAAATGTATTACAAACAGAGCTTTACACTAACACCCGCCAACCCGCCAAATGAGAGTAGATTTCAGCTCTGGCGTGTTAGACAGACACCTCCACTAGCCACTTTGGCTGGTTGAAAATCATTTTTAAACTGTAGTTTTCTTAAAATCAGCGTTCGACAATAAGCATGGCCCAATATTCATGCAAATGTGAACTTAGAATCGAGAAGCAGCACGACTCACAAAAATAACTTAGTGCGACTTGCGAGCAAAAGAAAGCAGGTAAATACCGAACAAGAGGATGATCACTTGCGCGCACATGTGATGTGATGCGCGCGACTGTTAAAAAGCGCGCGCACTCCCGTTTACTTGCGCGAAGCAACCGTGCCTATAAGAAGCGCAACTGGTGCGATCGGTTCCCTTTGAAATAGACTGGACAAAGAGTGATGATCGTGCACACACAGTCCTGCTGCTTTTAAGAGCTCAAGATTAAAAAATAAATACACATTCTTTTGTAAGCAGCAGCGGTCACTGCTTTCATTTTAATTATTCGTTGAACAGATTATTAACAGGCCTATATTAACCGTGTGTGCGTGATCATCCTTTCAGTATCAAACACGGTATGTTTTTTCACCTGCTTTCTTTTGCTTACAGTTATTTTTGTTAATATAGTTTAATTATATTTTTTTACAATAACATTGCTTTAATGGGAGATTACTCTCCGTTTATGTGTAGTTAACTGGTGATCTGGGACTTTTAGCCAGGACAGATTACTGTGCATATTTTAGATACATGACAATAATTCTATTTTTAAATGTAATATTTTTTTAAAGAAAAGTTTTGTTGAATGAAAAAGTGCACCTATACAGCTATATTTTCCTTGTTTTGACATTAAAAAATTGTTAAAAAATTGTGGCTTATAAATACTTATTTGGTGTGGTCAGAGATAAATTTGGTAAATCCTTAATTTTGAGCCCTGAAAAGTCATGTGAAATAAAAACTGATTGCATTGCGACACAACCCATTTGCTCATGCACATTGAGCAAGCTAATACACAATACACACAAGAAGTTAAATGAATGAGAAGGCATGTGGACATAACACATCTAAATCAAGTCATTTTAGCATGTCAAAGTCAAATTTATGCATATAAAATATATTTTCCCAACAAGAAAATTGTGGCTAGTGAAAATGGCGAGTGGCTAGTAATGTTGGAAATCTGCTAGCCACAGTGGCTGGTGATCAAAAAAGTTAATGTCAAGCCCTGATTACAAAATGAAAAATAGATAACAGAAATCAAAATACTCAGTTTCATTACCAATAGACATCTCGTTAAAATAACTATTACAGGGTCTGACCAAAGAAATTGAAATTTTAATCCATCTGAATGATTTCTCAACCAGTAAAGCACAAACAAAATGCTATAGTGGTCTAATCCAATAAAACAATTGATTGAATAAAGACTAGCTGAAAGAAAGAAAGAAAGAAAGAAAGAAAGAAAAAGAAAGAAAGAAAGAAAGAAAGAAGAAAGAAAGAAAGAAAGAAAGAAGAAAGAAAGAAAGAAAGAAAGAAAGAAAAAGAAAGAAAGAAAGAAAGACAGAAAGAATGAATGAGGAAGATTTCTTTCTTTCTTTCTTTCTTCTTTCTTTCTTTCTTTCTTTCTTCTTTCAAAACAATACTGTACTTGTTGTATGTTTGAGCATGTGATGGTATTTTTTTATTAGGCAAAACCTTGTAAAGTGCTTATAAATGTGTAGAGGATTATAGGATTTCCTCTGTCATGCACACAAATGAGGATCTGCTGCACAGAGATGCATTTCTGATGTCTGTATTGCACAGTAATGAGAAATAATATGACTATTCCAAGAAAAACAGGGTATGCTTGAGCATTCTGTCCATTTTATCTTGTGACATCATGTCCAGTTTTTGATTTGCTTAGATGTTTTAGGTCTGTGTTGCATTTATATTTCAATCTAACTGCTCCAAATTGTTGAAGAGGATCGAGACATGTATTTTCATTGGTATCTTGTTTGGGTTCAGATGGCAGTGTTCACGCAGAAATGTGCACACAACTGAGATTTTCAAAGGCAGGTGCTGGATCAGAAACAAACACAGTGGAAAAAGTAAAAAGAAAATCAGCACACTGCCACTTTAGCTCTCCAAAAAAAAAAAAATTGTAACAACGTTTCGACCTACATGGTCTTCATCAACAAAATCTCTGAGGGGGTTTAAATTTGGATTTGGAATTGTAATCTTTTTTGTAATTGTATGTATGTATCTCATATTGTCATATGTATTCTGTTGTGGGTTTTTTTCCTTGTTTTCTGGGGTTAATTGGTGTGATTATTGTTTGCAGGTGTGATGTGTAGAGCTTGACTATTTCTTGAGTTCTCCTGTTTTCTTGTTTATGAAGACCAAGTAGGTCGAAACACTGTTACAATTAAACAAAATTGAGAGCTAAAGTGGCAGTGTGCTGTTTCTTTTTACTTTTTACACAGCATTCACACATAGCCCATTTCCACCAGCACATTCAGAGCTGAATCCTCTAGCAAGCCTTGTAAGATTTGCTTTGCTTGTTCACCATACTTTCAAGCTGATGAAGTTAAACACGTCATCACCGTCTTGAAAAGGGTCCATAACCTGTCCATGCAGAGCACTATAATTTGTGTAGAAGGACATTAAAAGGCAGAATAATGTGTTTGCGCATCATGCCTTAATTTAAATAGACAGAGAATAGGATTGATGATGTGTTCCACATTGTTCCACTGCTAGTTCAAATATGGCGTTTAAAACTGTTTCTGTTAAACTCTTTGGTCACGAAAACCCTGCCCTTAGCCCCTTGCACAAATGGTGCTTACTTCTCGCTGAGAAATGTTTTTGGTGCTACTTAAGGATCACTTTTCCTGTGGGAAAAATGGATCGCCAAGTTCATTTTAATCAAAATTTAAAAGTATGAACAAACCGTCATTGAGCTTTTCTTATGTTTCAGTTCTGCGCAATAAGATGACTTTAGCACTTTTCAACATTTTAAAGTCCACAACAACTTGGAAAATGCTCAAACAGATCATGTGGACAGATATTTTAATAAAAAAAATCAAATCTGGATTAATGTATACATCATTTTTTCTGTTTCAATCCACTAGCGCTCAATCTGTCACCCTACGCTCTCAGAAAGAAAGGTGCAGAGCTGTCAATGAGGCAGTATCTTTTCAAAAAGTTTAACTTTTTAGAGACTAATATGTACAATTTTAGTACTAACATATACAGTTGAAGTCAAAATGATTAGCCCCCTTTTGATTTTCTTTTCTAAATATTTCCCAAATGATGTTTAACAGAGAAATTTTCACAGTATGTCTGATAATATTTTTTCTTCTGGAGAAAGTCTTATTTGTTTTATTTTTGCCAGAATAGAAGCAGTTTTTAATTTTTTTAAAGCCATTTTAAGGACAAAATGATTAGCCCCTTTAAGCTTTTTTTTCCGATAGTCTACAGAACAAACCATCATTATACAATGACTTGCCTATATACTGTAACCTGCCTAGTTAACCTAATTAACCTAGTTAAGCCTTTAAATGTCACTTTAAGCTGTATAGAAGTGTCTTGAAAAATGTCTAGTAAAATATTATTTACTGTCATCATGGCAAAGATTAAATAAATCAGTTATTAGAAATGAGTTATTAAAACTATTATGATTAGAAATGTGTTGAAAAAAATCTTCTCTCTGTTAAACAGAAATTGGGGAAAAAATAAACAGGGGTGTTAATAATTCAGGGGGGCTAATAATTCTGACTTTAACTGTACCTTTAAGAAAGCAATATGAACTCTTTATGTATAAATATTCTCTGCAGTAACTGCTATTGTATTTCTGAGGTTGTATGTAGTCCAGAGTTACCACCTAGCGCACTGTGGAGGGTCTCGGGCAAAAGCTGGCGGCTGTTAGGATCCCTCTGCCAATCAGTTTACAACTCTCTCGCTGCTCTCCCTTCCGAAGTGGAATGACAAACCAAAGCCTCTTGGCATGGCCCGAGCAGACGGACCCAATTTCTGCTTTGCATAAAAAAAAAAGTCAAAACCACACACGAGCGCTACGAATGAACAGAGGAAAGAAGGAGGAGAGGAGGAAATAGCGCCAAGCATCAGATCTCCTTAAAGCCTTACAGCTGAAGCCTCCATCTCAGAGGAGATCACATTTCAACAAGATTGAGTTTAAGTGGTGGAGACAGAAGCTGCATGAAAGGGAGGGAGGGAGAGAGTTGCTTTCTCTAGTAATAGTAGAGGAGGAAAAAATGGCAGAATATAGTTTCCACAGAGCCAAAAGCTAAAGTCTAAAGTGTAGTGTTGAGCCATTTGCATCAAATAAAGAAGCCAATATTAAAAATCCATCACTGAATTCCCTCTACTTCCCTTCACATCATATCTTATCTTGTCATATGGTCAATAACGTACTTATTCGGGCTGATTTTAATCTGGCTGCACAGGAACCGTTGCTCTTGGTTGGGACAGGGTTAAAGTCTCCTCCCTGGGGCTGTGCCTGCTACCGCTAAAATTAAACCTCCCCCACAGCTGGTTCCCATTAGCCTGCAGTGACACTAGGAGCCTGTACTTAAGCTGTGCTGCGGGGGCTCCGCCGCCCCGCTCAGATAATACTACTGTCCCCTGCCACAGGCCAAGTATAAACTGGCCCGGCACAGCTTCTGCTGGCAACCGCTGTGTTTTCAGACCAGGAGAAAAGAGGAGGAGAGAAAGGTGAGAGTTATGGAGGCAGAGCATTATGGAAAAGAGCCCGTCTCTGGTGAACGGAGGGGTAAACGTTGAGCCTGTCGTCCCATTTGTGTTCTTCATATATATATAGATGCACCTAGAATTGTATTAGTTATTTAAGTGTCATATTTTAGTTGGTATCGATTAAACGCCAAACTAATTTCACCGAGTGGGACATGTTTATGGATTAACATCTATGTTGATCGTGGAACAACATTCCAATCAGCCAATCAGAATTAAGGGATACGTTTATCGTTTATGTTTAGGCTTATGGTTAGGTTCATGCACTTCTACATAATTGTTATCCAACTATTATTCCCCTCTGATTTTGATAATTTACAGTTATGTTTGGGTTTAGGGGTAGGGAATAGGTATGGATTACATTTTCGAACAAAAATGATGCTCCAAAATCAACAATGCAGGATCGCATCGTACTTGGCAAAATCCTGACGTGCTTGTTTTAATAAATGAATTCGTTTTTTTTATTATTTTTATTTTTATTATTATAGTTTTTAAAAGTTGTAATGTTTCTCTTATTATTTAAGTGAAATTCATTTATAAAAACTGCACATATTTCCTTGGAAATCCCCTGATATTAATTAAATCTTCATAAATATTTCATTTTTTAACATCTACTTTATTTCAAGTACTGTAGCTAATAAAAATATTTGTATTTATTTATTTATTATATATATTTTCAAAGGATTAAGGGATTTTCACCTTTATTTGATAGGACAGTGGAGTTGAGACAGGAATACATGGGGAGCAGAGAGAGGGGGGAAGGATCGGCAAAGAACCTCGGGAATTGAACTCAGGTCGCCGTGAGCGCCGCACTTTACCACTAGGCTATAATTATAGTTAACCATAATAACCCTGGGAAGGATGAGAGGATACTTACAGTGCTCAGCATATATGAGTACTCTCACAAATCTATATTTTACATTCATATATTCATTAGGAAGCTAAACAATATTATATTTGTGCATATACATTAGATTAGTCAGAACTGAAGCCAAATCTGGAGCTTATCTAACAAAATAACTTACAATAATGGTCCAAAAAGGAGTACAGCTAAATGTATATGTTATAGAAAAATATTAAATACAAATTTAAAAAAGAGGAAAAATCAAGAGAAGCAAAGAATTTTGTTGAAATTTTGTAGGTTGTAATTTTTTTTGCAATATTTTGCTTAAATTTAATTGTATTATCTTTCAATTTCTAAATATGTTTGGTGACTAAAATATTATTTTAATAAATATATCTGTTTAATAAATCTGTTTTGTTTAAATGCACCAAAATGCATTGCCCATATTCACTGAGAAATGGATAAAAATACTCATTGTCAAAATGGGGTGTACAGTAATTATGCTGACCACTGTTGCTGTATTCATTTCTAAAACATTATAATATTTAGATGAGTTTATCAATATATAATGCTTAAAAGTAAATTTTTATTTGCTATATAAATTTTAAATAACATTAAACTATAGACCCACCGGCAAACAGGGAGAGAGAGAAAGAGGGGGGTTTAATTATCATAAAAATATTCAGCTTTTTTTGGAATTTTTTGCTTAGAAAAATAAATGTGTGGTCCTTCAAAATAACACTCTCAGTTAATAATGTGGAATGAACAACTTGATCCCAAACAGAGTTCAAACACTTGCCTCATGGCACATTTCAAAGTTAATCTAATGATTTCTTTTCTTTTTATCAGGCATATCATCAGACGGGTGCGAGTACAGCCATATAATTAGGGTGATCTTGCCTCGCTGTGTTTTGCGTCTTCTTTACAACTCTGCTTTTATCTCTAAATTACTTTTACAGTTTGGGAGTCTGGCAGCGAAACACAGCGCGGTATCATGAGCAACGAATGAGACGTTGCTGACTGATTTATGGTGTGAGAAATAAACCAATCTGCAGTCTTGTAAGGACACTTCAGCCAATAAGCAGACAGCGCTCGCACATTCCTGATGACAGGCAGCACATATCGCACATGGTTTTGTATGCTGGGACCAACTGCAAGTCTGAACGCTTTCCGGTTCGGGTAATATTTTAGCCGTAGTCTATTAAAACCATAGCTCTTAAAGAGGGATCTGTTTGTGGAAAAGGTTAACAATCAGTTTAATTAGGAGCAGAGGCTGGGGCGCACGCATGAACTCTCCCGCTCTGACACTCACTGCTCTATAGGGAATTCACCATGTCAGATGTTCAAAGTGTGTGTGTGTGTATGAGGGAAAAAAAGAGAGAAATTAAAGGATGAAAGGAAAACAGAGGGCATGTGAGTGAGGAGGAGGAACAAAGTGAGAAAGGAAGGGAGGACAGACCTTATCGGCAAAGTTTGTCCATTCAGGATTTCCTTCCAAACAAAAGAGAAAGGAAACTCCAGCTCTCAAATGTGTTACATGGATATAAATCTGTCAAGAGCACTTGTTCGGGTCATTGTTTTTTCAAGATTTTTTTTTAACAAGTTCTAAAACTGTGGCTACATCTCTAATTTAATATAAAGATTAGGATGAACAAGACACATGAGATAAACTACACAATTTTGGCAACAACCACTATGGGTGACAATTTGTCATCTTAAAGTACTCCTACTGTACCTGTCCAGTGCTTTTAAAATGCCTTTTACTAATGAAACCAAATGAAAGCAAATTGATTCAGACAGCTGATGACAGACAGTGCATATCTCACATGACTTGCCCCTTAGGTTTAGGTTGCTAAAATAATAAATAAATAAAGGGTTAATAACAGCTTATCAGAGATCAAAAGGACAAGCACAGGTGTTCCCCAAGGCTGTGTTAGCACCCCAATTTTGTTTACACTGTTTACAAATGACTGTGTAAGTCATAATTACAGACGATACAGGGGTACTTAGCCTTTTGTATGAACACAGTAACCCCTCAGTCTACCATTTAGAGGTTGAAAGGTGAATTGGTGCACTTCAAACCATCTTTTTATTAATATCAACAAAACTGAGGAAATGATCTTTGATCCAAAGTTAATTGGAACTCATTCACATGTGGTTATTGACGCAAAGCCCATGCTTTATAAATATCTGAGTGTTCACGTAGATAGTTTGCCTACCTGGGGTCCTCACGTAGACAGTATTTGTTCTCGTGTGCAGCAGCGACTGCATTTTTTACAGAGATTGAGTTTTTTGGGGTACAGCAAAAAGTTTTTTTTTTTTTTTACAAAGCTGTGATTGAAAGCATAATATGCTATGGATTTACTGTGTGGTACGGAAATGTTACAGTTCAATCTAAAGCTAAGCTTGGAGAGCTGTTGAAGACAGCCATGAGTATCATAGGGAAAAGAGAATATCGATCCTTACAATCTCTCTATGAGCAATCAGTTCAGGACGAAGCTATTGAAATATTAGCTGACCCCTTGCACAGTTTTTTTTGTGAGTATGAGTTACTGCCTTCTGGTCGACGAGGCTGCCTGTGTGCAGGTATAATCGATTTCAAAAATCTTTTTTACCTACATCAATTAGACTTTTAAATATGTATTATTTATTAATGATTTAATGTTAGTGTTGATTTGTGTTTTTGATGTCTGTTTCTGTTCAGTGTATGCAAATGTGGGCCTAGAGTCAAAGACAAATTTCCCGATTGGGGACAATAAAGTATAAACAAACAAGAAACAAACAAACAAATAAATAAATAAATAAATAAATAAATATACAATTTAAAAAAATTAATTGCATTTCAAAAATTTAACAACTAGTTATGGTTTGGCATATTAATACTATAGATTTTAAAAATATATTACAATACTAAGATTCAACAGTGACTATGCACAACAAGAATGCACCATAGTACTGCAAGCAGTAGTATGCACTGATTACCTACAAAAGAGCATTGTGTGGTAACATAACTGCCTTTTTGTCAAGCAAAAAATACTTATATATACTATTATGTGTTAAGTTATGTTAGGTTGACTTAACTTTTTTTATTATGCAAATATTTCATTTACTTAATAATTTTAAGGCAACAGGTTTACTCACCTTTTTTAAAGTAAAGTCAACTAAACACATTTTACAGTGAACTAAACCTAAATTTAACAACTTAATCTTTTAAAAAAGTTGCAGGTTCCCATATTTACAGATCCAATACAACATTTTATCATTAAAAAAAAAAAAACGTAACGTACAGGTATCCAGTGTTGGGTAAGTTACTTAAAAAAAGTAATAGATTACAAATTACTGATATTTTACTACTAGAAAAATGTAATCTGATTACATTACTAATTACTTCATGTAAAAAGTAATCAGATTACTAATTACTTTACTTTGAAGTTACTTCTAAAACAAATAAAATATACCTATAAAAATACAAAACAAACTGCAGCTCTTTCAGTAATTTGATATTCACAGAAAAACATTACTATGGGTCGATCAAAGCAGCTTGACATATTTAAAAGACAAAGGCCCGGTTTCACAAACAGCGCTTAGATTAAGCCAGGACTAGGCCTTCGATAAATTAGGCTATTTAAGCCACATTTATAAAATGGCCATGAAAAAATATATTACTGGTGTGCACCTGGAGACAAAAAAATGACACTGACGTATTTTAAGACGTCTCACTGCAAGTTATTTTGAGTTGAGACAGCTCAAACATGCAATTTAATCTTGACTAGCCTTAAACCTTGTTTGTGAAACCAGGGGATAAAGAGTTCACCCAAAACTTAAAATTCTCTCATCATTCACTTGTTCTAAACCTGTTTGTCTTTTTTTAACACAAAAGAAGAAAACTGGATACCTGTAACCATTGACATCCATAGTATAAAAAGCACCGCAGTGTTTGGGTGTTCTGTGTTTTTCTGAGGTATTTAGTCTACCTAAATGTGTATATTCACAGCAATATTTTTGTTTTTACGCTCAATGAAATCAAAGTAATGTCTGGATTTCCACTTGAAGAAGCAACCACTCTTGACAGCAGCCATTTCAGCTCGCGTTCTCCAGCAATTTAAAAGTGCATGCTTATTAACTGATGGTTGCAGCAGAAAATGTGATTTAAAAGAAGCATTTTTTCTTTTAAAAACTATATTTGTAACGTAAGTAACACAGTTACATTGACTTTAGTTACTGTAATCAAATTACACAAATTAAAATGTAATTCATTACATTACTGCGTTCCTCAAAAATGTAATTAGAATACAGTAACGCATTACTGTGGAACCTGTTACACCCAACTCTGCAGGTATCAGATAAATACTATAACACAACACCAATCTGATACCATCAAAGTACACAATGAGAAAAGTCTTGTATGTATGCCTCAGACCAACCAATAAAAAATGTTAAGATATTGCATTTAAAAAGGGGTAAACAGTCCTAAACACAAAGTTGCAACAATCCAACACATCTAAGCACAGCCGTATGAGTGTCTGTGTGTGTGTGTGTGTCTGGTAGTGTCAGTGTGTGTTAGGGTATGCATGGCTTGGGCTGTATTTTGAAGGCAGACGGTGTGAGTCTCATTAAAGCTGCATAGATCTGCATTCTGGCAGAGGTGACAGACAGGTGGATAGGATTACAAGTGAGCCCGAGCTCAGAAACACGCATGCTCGGGCCACGATCGACGCACACACCCTTCACGCCTTTTTAAATAATTAACAGCCAAAGATTAGTCCGTCAGCCTCGGGGCCAAAAGGTCCATTGATTTCTCACAGATGCATTTTTAATGAGCGCATCTCAGTGAGGCAGCGTCCGTGAAAAGAGGCTTCCTTGTCCACAGCAGCGCTAGAAACACCGGCAGCTTTGCGAAAGGGGCTTGTGGTAAAAACACAAACAAAGCCAGTAAGTGCTTCTCTAATGTCTCGCACTACACAAAGGCTTGAAGGGAAAGGCCTCAGGGGTGACCTTAAAAGAACCTATGGCAAAATGCTATTTAATCCGGCCCGAGTGTTTCCTTTAATTGGTCTTGTGCGACCATCCATAAAGCTGTTAGCCGGCGGCATATTTCCTAATCAGCCTTTATGAACTGTAAACATCTCGGCACCGGGCTCTTTAAAGCATTAGAAGACTTGAATTAAATTTGTAGCACATTTGGTAAGTGTGACAGACATGGTAAGAAAGTGAGAGCAGAAGAATGCCTGACGGTGTTGATTACATATTTCCCTTTCTGTACAGTATAATGTTTCACAGGAGATACAGTGAGACAGAAGTCCACCTGAGAATCTGATTTACTGTACATTCAACAAGATTCATGGAAGGGATTAAAGGAGTTTTTCAGCCAACCAATGAAAACTGTGTGATCACTTTCTCCACCTTGAAGTTTGTTTTCTTTATTTTGTCCATTTTTAAAACCTATTTTGTGTGTGTAAGTCATCATGGATATGATTTACACAATGTGGAAAACATGGAATCATGTGATCTGATAAAAAAAGAAAAAGAATAAGCTGTATAACATGGAATGCCAAGGAATTTGGCAAATTGTGGATGAATGAATTAAAAGTAGTGATGTATATGAATTAGTGTCTGCTTGTATATATATACAAACAACAAACCATCATTATACAATAACTTGCCTAATTACCCTAACCTGCCTAATCAACCTAATTAACCTAGTTAAACCTTTAAATGCCACTTTAAGCTGTTTAGAAGTGTCTTGAAAAATGTCTAGTCAAATATTATTTACTGTCATCATGGCAAAGATAAAATAAATCAGTTATTAGAAATGAGTTATTAAAACTATTATGATTAGAAATGTGTTGAAAAATTCTCTCTGTTAAACAGAACTTGGGGAAAAATAAACAGGGGGGCTAATAATTCAGCTGGGCTAATAATTCTGACTTTAACTGTATATATACAGCGCTCAGCATATATAAGTACACCCCCCACAAATCTCACTTTTCTATAGGATGCTTTACAATATTATATTTGTGCATATACATTAGTTTATTCAGCACTGAAGCCAAATCTGGAGCTAATCTAACAAAATAACTTACAAGAATGGTTAAAAAAAATTAGTTGCTCAAATTTATGTTAGGAAAAATATTAAATAAAATTAAAAAAAAAAAATAGCAAAAATCAAGAGAAACAAAAAAATATACAATTTTGCTGAAATGTTTTTTTTTTTTTTTTTTGCAATATTGCATGAATTTAAATGTATTATCTTTCCATTTCCAAAGATGTTCTGTGACAAAAATATTATTTTAATAAATATATCCGTTTAATAAATCTGTTTTGTTCAAATGCACCAATATATATTACCCATATTCACTGAGAAATGGATAAAAATATTTTCATAATGACGTGTACTCATATATGCTGAGCACTGTTTATACACACTAATTTTTAATTGGAATCTTGGTGAATGAATTGTCTGTTTTTATTTACTTTACACAGCCACAAGTCAAAGGTTTTTTATTATTATTATGAATTACTCTTACATCGCACATTTTTCTTCTTAGTTTAAATCTTAACCGAAATAAAATGGGGATGCATACAGTTGAAGTCAGAATTATTAGCCCCCCTTTGAATTTTTTTTCTTTTTGTTTTTTAAACTCTTAGTAAAATATTGTTAAATTAAATAGGATTTCTAATTCCAATCATTTAGACATGATTTATTTTTCTTACAAAAATGTATTTTGGTCATTAAAACCTGGAAAATGTCATTTAGAAATGAAATAACAAAATTTGTAGAAAAAAAACTTAAGAGCAAAAAATGGAAAAATAATTAATAATCTAGAAAAATATAAATGGAAAAACAGTGAATTTAGGGGAAAACTGAACATGGGAAATAAATGAATAAAATTGATTACTCAGAGACATATGCAGGTTCAACATAAATCTGACTAAATAATGACTTAATTTGTATTTTCAGTTGGGGCTATTCCTGCATGTTCGCAGCCTTTCCGTACTGATTGAACGTGCTTTTTAAAGGTCAGGAGCATTTATGGATAAACTGTATGCCTCTGACAACCTGTCAGAAATAAATGTATAGTTTAATAGTGGTTATAAAAGGAAAAAAGACGATCACTGCAGTCCTGTTTTATCCCACATTCTTATGGTTTAGGGAGTATATGCATTCCTTAATCCAGAGAAAGAAGAGAGAGTTGTTGAAAGACCAATTCAAAAATCGAAAACCGATGAGCGTGTCTGAAATAACACTGCTACAGAAATAAAATCCAATGTTTAAACATAAAATGGAAAGCCATGCCATGTTTCATTCAAGAGAGACTGTTTTTCTTGCTGTCTGCAGTGTAATATTTCAAGGGTTCGTTTTTCCTTGAGATGTGTGAGAGAGAAACATATCATTATGGAAAATCAAGGCTTTTGCCCGTCTAAACCATGGATACGTCTGGTTTGAAAAAGCGACACACTTCCTCTGCAGGAAGGAAAAGACGAAAGAGAAACAGAAATGACTTCTTCAATCATTCCTCAGATTTCATAAATGATGCATGTGACTTTTTTTACTTACAAAAAGTTTAGCATGTATTAATGGTTTGAGTGTGTGTACATTATAAGCTGATTTATTTTTTAAAAGGGAGATGAGGGGGAGTGAGTGAGAGTTTAAACAGGAATAATTGCCAATACAGTCAAAGAAAGAGTGTCAGGACTACCTTTCCCGTCTCCCGCTCGAAGTCCACATATTCTCGGGTGGGCGCCTGCCGCTGATCCCCATGAAGGTTGGCTGGGAAGAACTGCAGCGAGAGGTTGGTGCCGGTCGCCACAAAAGCCTTTTAGAGGGAAATCAATACAAACAGGATAAGAAAGCCAGGCCTGAGCATAAATTATGCAGCCCGTCATTTCTGTTTTCACATCAGAGAGAAGAAGAGAATGCCTGGAGCCAAGGCCAGGGCTCAAAACATCAGGAAAAGAAGGGAGGAGGGGATGGGGGTGCACACGCAAAGAGAGAAAAAAAAACCCAAGTCATCATTTTCCCTATTTGAGGTATTGAGTTACACACATCTGATTCTATTTTACCAACGCTCAATGCTGGCAAAGCGGGCTGCACCAAACTGAGTTTGAGAGGAGACAGAACGCAGGAGTGAATGAGTGACAGAGAGATAACAGAGACCGAGACGAGAACAAAATCAATAATTGTTTTAAATTCAGACCCTCACTTACTTTAATAGCAGCAGGACTGCTGTAAAGGTTTTGAATTATGGTTTTATAATTCAATAACATTCTCAAGGAACATGAGCAACAAAAAGAGGTTTAAGCTAAACTGGCTTGCAGAATTTAGTTTTGTTTTAATTATGTATACCAAAATTCCCTCTTATGTCAAGAATAATTATACGTTATATTAACCACTGTTCGGCATCATCGCAATGGCTAAATTAGTCTCTGTAGCTTTGTGCAGACCTGT